>JAEIFN010000957.1:0-212739 GCA_018903675.1 Zaprionus capensis | reverse complement strand
ATATATATAGGCATAAATAAAAGGGAATTTTAGTCGGTTTTAATATTGTTTGGTTTTTTTGTCATTAAATAATTTAGCATGGAATTAACAAAAGAACTATTGATTTTAATTTGTTAGCAAAGTAGACAATTCAATGTCAGTATGTATATACGGCTCGAGCTTCAGTATGTATTATATGTATGTCTGTATGTATACTAGCATAGACTGCAGCATAACGACATACACACTCACTCATCATCACTGAGCCGGCGCTAAAGCTTTGCCGCTGCACATGCGTGTATGCATATACATATACGTACATACGTACAAATTGTATACTTGGAAAAGAAATTAAAACATTTAAACGAATTGACAATTGCAGAACCTTGAAATTTAAGCAATCAATTAAATGGTTTATTTTCTCACTTACATGAATCTCCACGATGAAAGGCCTTCCAACGATGTAGATGTGTGTGTGTATGTTGGATCTAAATCCAAAAAAATAAAAAAAAATATACACTCGAAATACACTGACCGAGTGCAAGCAAAGAAAATTAATAATGCTTATTGAAAATTTATAACTAAACTATTGTAGATAAGCCGATGCTAGAAAGCTTCTAGTGGCTGCGCAGCTGCACTTGCTCTGCAAGGGGGGGGTGAGGCAAGATAAAGCTCGATCCCAGTGTAGGGAGAGGCGATGCACACGTCGAAAGATATTCAACGGTGGATGTTTCTGCCGCAACAGACTTCGAGGGTAGGAATTTCGGCAAACTCAACTAATGTTCGGTAGCACAGAATGTGGCGACAGCGCTGAACGCTCCAAACGAACTTTTCGTTTTCCAAATTTCCAATTACTAGATTCGTCAGCCCATACCAATGCCTAGCAGAAGTCTCTGCATAAAGGTGGGCTACAAAGTCGTCGACTGGTGCAGGCTGGGTCACTGGGACTTGCGTCAACCAGGGTGCAAAAATGAGGACTTTAGTAAGAAAATTAAATTTAGAAAAATGCGAGGGGGGTGACTTACGTTTTCTTGTGCTGAGCACAAAGAAAGCAATTATAGGCTCTTAGCCTGATCGGGAAGGCTGATGTCTTCAGATTTCTGGTCCAGAAAAAATGGGCGTGGCAATTGTGGTTATGTCTTCGGATGGTGGTTTTTTTTTCGCAATTAAATGCACCGACACGGAAATTAATTTAGCTGCGTAAACGTGCAGTATAGGCAGCTGTAAATTTTTGTTCCACAGACTTATCGAATTATAAACGCACGAATATAGACTCAACACGTGTAGCAAACGCAGCGCTAACCGACGTGGAGTGGACTCTTATAGTTTCAACCGATCAGAAAAGAGGGCAAATAGAAAAGGGTAGCAGCATTTATAGCTTTTATAGCGCAAAGAAGAGCTTTTTCCATGATTCAGCACCTACAAAGATGCATCTGAGCGCAACATGACCCTTAAGCCTATGCTTGCAAGCTTTGATACGCAGTTCGAATTAGCGGATGCTGGTTTGAAACTAGGGGATCAGTACGCACGGCAACAGCAAACATCATCGAACATGTTCGAAGCAACAAGTTTGATGCGATCTTACTAGTGTGTTGTGTGGACCTAATTATGTTGCTAAGCTAGGTTGAGGACTTAGCTAAATCAAATCAACAATAGTTTTATCGCTACGAAATCACTGCGATAAAACGACAAATTTTGATATTCGTTTCAATATGGCAACGGCTATCATTACAGCTGATGGTCTTGAAGAATACGATAGTTTTAATAATAAAACAGGATATTTTAAAGTACTTTATGATAAGAAAATTAAGCGTTCACTAGTTTTTTGGAACTTGGCGAAGATATAATATCCAAATTTAGAAAGATTAGCTACAAGAGTTTTGAAAATACATATATGTTATTCATTAAGAGTTAAAGATGTTTCAGAAGATGACGATAACGAATAAAATAAAAATGAATAAATTGTTCTTTATTTAATAAAATGTATTATATTTTCTTTACTAAGCCATTGTCGGCATTGTCGACGTGTCGTCTTCAAACATTGTCGGCATTCGATTGTCGGAAGTTTTCTATAATCGATGTTTGCAAGAAAAACTAAAATCAGTACCACTTTATTCTTTTTTTTAGGAGTGCCAATTTTAAATTTAAAAATATTTATTTAAACACTATCTTACAGTGCCATTTTTTATATTTAAATACTATACGAGGTGTGTTCAAAAAGTATCACGAATTTTGAATTTTCACGGGTTACGTATAATCGAATTTCGATTTTTTTTTTGTTTTGTTATGTTTGTACACTCTTCCCGAACATCTGTACCAAGTTTCAATTGTATAGCATTTTTTGTTTGGTTGTGAGAGGCGTAAAAGTTATAAGTGTTTTACGTGCTCGCCGATTTTTTGCTATCGAAAAATATGGATCAATAATTGAAGCAGTGTCTCAACATTCGGAAAAATTATTTTCCTCTATGCTTTTCAAAGCATCAATCGCTGTTTGTGCTTGTAGAAATGAAGATGTCTTGCAATGCTGGTGCCAAAGGGTTATTTCTGATTTCAGCTCTGTATCATTGCAGCTTATTGAATCTGTTTTGTAATCTTTTACAGCATTCACTATTTCCTCAACGGTAACTTTTGTTTGTAGCTTTGGAATCAAGAGGCAAAATTTTCAAAAATTTCCCTTAAATCTTGCACTAATTGAACATATCATGGGTCTAAATAGCCCCCATAACCCCCCCCCCCCTAGATCCGCCACTGGACACGTAGACAATCGTGTAGTCTACACCGTGTAGTCTACGCGGCACATCACTGCCTCTACGTGGATATTTGTTGTCGTTGACTCAAAGTAATCATATGACAGATCACAAGAACACGACAAATTACCTACATTGGAAGATTGCTACGCAGTACTAATTCGCTATTGTCAATAAAATACCAAAGAAAAAACCATATTGAGACAAACAATGGATGATAAAAAACCGTTTGTTACATCGCAAAGTATTTGTTCAAAGCTTAGCTAATTGCGCAGCCTTTTTAGAATTAATAATTACTGAACGATTCAGCTTTGTCAAGCAAACTGATTTATGGATTATTTGTTTACGTAGTGGGCTCGTCGTTGGCAAATACCACGCTGTCGAAATATATATTCTATATTTTATAAGCTTCGACGCAGTAGCTCCACATTTAAAGAAGAAAGGACGTTCATACCCTACTTTAAGCACTAGTCGTTATCGGTTGTCAGCAAATGAATGGCAGTTCGCTGTAGAAAAAGCAATCTCGATAAGCCAACCAGATTGTAACGTCGATATTTCGCTTTTGACCCTACCCAAAGACATTGATTTTCAAATCCTATCATTATCTTCTCATTATTACTCAAGAGTTTTACGACCTTCTATTTCCTGGGAAAATTTCGTTGGAAAATTAGGAGATATTCCTTTTTTTTTTTTTATTTTTGCTTTCATTTATTTATTGAATCTTCCCTTTTTTTTAAGAGATTAACAATAAGTATTCAAATCTTAATCTAGCTTAGTTAACTTTCACTTAGTGATAGTGTTTGAGATTAATGCCCTAATAAGTTTATTGCTGGGCTGGGAGGTCATTGCGGTGCAGCCGGCTTTGACTGCATACTCGGATTAGTTTTCTTGCGAGGGGATTTGAATGGGTGGTCAGCTTTCTTGGTATTTCATTTTCTTCTCAGTTATTACTTCGATTACTAATTCGATTTTTAGGTCTCTGTGTATGTCTTCGTTCCGAAGGCACCACGGCGCTCCAGTGATAGTTCTCAGAATTGATGACTGTACTCGCTGAATAATGTCTATATTACTTCTTGATGCGTTGCCCTACAGCTCAGAGCCATAAGTCCAGATAGGTTTTAAGACGGAGTTGTATACAGCTTTGAACTCCAGACTAAGTGGAGAGCGAGCATTTATGAGCCAGTGGAGGTTCCTTGCTTTAAGTTTAAGTGAGCCGCCTGTCCAGATGAACACCCAGATATGTTACCTCGTCGGCTTGTGGAATGCATATGTTATTCAGGACCAGTGGTGGGCATGTTTGTTTGTTTTAGGTAAAGGTAACCTGCTTGCATTTTTGTGCATTTATTGAAATTCTCCAGTCGGCAAGCAATCGTTCTACAGATGTTAAGTGTCGGGATAGGAGTGCCGTGGCTTTTGTTGGGCATTTGGAACGACTGAGTATCGCGGTATCATTAGATTTCAGTCTGTGGGGAAATCCGCCGTATAAAGGGTGTATAGGATTGGACCCAGAACACTGCCTTGTGGCACTCCAGCTTCGATTGCGCAATCTCGTCAGATGCTTGTATTGCATCTTATTGCAAACACTCTATTGTATAGGTACGACTGCAGTAGCTTATATGTGTTTTGGGGCAACAGCTTGATTATTTTAAAACAGAGTCCATCCAGCCACACTCTGTCAAATGCCAGGGCGACGTCTAGAAAAATGGCTGTGCAATATTCTCGATGTTCAAAAGCAGTACGAATTTCTGACATGATTCGGTTGACCTATTCGATGGTTCCATGTTTTTCTCTGAAGCCGAATTGATGTGTTGGAAGTGTGTTGTTTATTTTAAGATAAGGGCTAATTCGCAGGAGTAGCATTTTTTCAAACAACATTGAGAGACAAGCCAGTAAGCTTATCGGTCTATATGATGTAGGCTGCGTTTTATCTTTTCCTGGCTTTGGAATCATTACTATGGTCGACTTTTTCCATTTCTGAGGGAAGTATCCAAGCTTGGCGATTACGTTGAACAACAAGCAGATGTGCAGAATAGCACACTTTGGGAGTTCAATGAGCATTTTTGGAGTTATTAAGTCGAAGCCAGGCGATTTTCTTGGCTTCAGTTGTTCTTTGATAACCTTTGCTAACACACATGGTCAGAATTAAATGGCTTCTTGAGGTTCTAAATTTGCTGCTGTTAAAGGAGGGAGAGTAAATGAGTTGGTAGCGGGATTTGGTAGGAATCCATTTTGTAAATGGTCAGCGAAAGATTTGGCTCTCTCCTCGTCAATGCGAAACCAGGTGCCAGTGGGACTTTGTAGTGGCATAATTGACTCTGTTGGAGTCTTTAGGTTTCTATGAGCTCTCCACAAAGGGTACTTAGTGCTGGTGGGAGAGAGTTGCTCGATATATGAACGTTGGCTGTTTACTTCTTCTTGTTTAAGAACATTGGTAAGCCTGCGTGTGGCTATTTTAAGCATGTGCCTTGTAGTTGGTGATCTATTGGACTGCCACTCTCTTCGTAGGCGTCGTTTATCTAATACCAGCCGCTCGATTTCTCGGTTAGTTCTGATGTAGTTAGGTTTTGCATACGTAACTGGCGGGGTTGAAGCCTTTGCAGCGGAAACTAGAATATTTTCAAGAGTGTCCGTTGACTTGTCTATATCCTCCTTAGTAGATAATGACGGCGTTAGTTCTATGTGTGAACAGACATACTTTTTATATCTTGGCCAGTTTGTTCTAAAGTTTGTGAGTCTGTAGGGTGGGTCGACTATGTGGGGGCGATTTAGCATATTTAGAAGAACAAGTGAGTGATCTGATGATAAATCTGCTAGTGCTTCGGCGGTGACCATGTTACGGGGGACTTGTTTAGTAATTGCAAAATCGATCAGGTCTTACCCTTTGGCGTCACAAGTCGAGATTCCCAATGGTATAGTCACCCGCTGCAATGAATCTGTCACCTAGTGTGTTAAAGAATTCCATGAATTAATCCTCAGAGATTGGAAAGGGTGGTGGGCAGTAGACTACGGCTAGAGTCATTAAACCATTGTTGAGCTGTAGGGCTATGGACGTTGATTGTAAGTAGTTTTTGTCAAAATTGTTTAAATGGTGGTGTTTTATACGATTTCTGATGAGTATTCCAGTGCCTCCATGAGATTTCCCATCTGGATGATTTGTACCATAGAACAAGTATCCTGGTATATGAAAATTCTATTTATTTGTGAGGTGCGTTTCTGATATTAGCATTACGCCGATGTTTTTCTCGTTAATGAACTGTGTGAGTTCTTGTGTATATTAGCATTACGCCGATGTTTTTCTCGTTAATGAACTGTGTGAGTTCTTGTGTATGCCGTGAAACGCCATTTGCGTTCCACAGAGATATCCGTAGGGAAGCCATTATAAGGATTTTGAAGATACAAGAAGTTGTATCAGGTTATTTTGGTTTTTCATGAGCTCTTGCAGAGTTTTTTGCATGAACGTCATGAAGTCTTTCATGCTTTGCTGTAGGGATAGCATCATAACTTCGATGCCACTTTGTTGAGTCTGTTGGATATTTGTCGATGTATGTTCGGAATGAGCAGTTCTTGTCGGTGGGGCGGGGACTTCTAGTCCGGATTTTAAGGCGCTAGCGAAAGAAATTCTAGGATTAGTGCTTGGGTCAGTTAAGGGTGGTTGAAACATCGGTTGCGGAGAGTAGAAATTGACTTTGTTGTATGTGCTATGCCAATACGTTTGTTTAGGCGGGTCTTCAATTCTTTGTAAACCACACAGCCTCTGTAGTTTGCAGTATGTTTTCCCCCGCAGTTACTGCATTTCTTCACAGACTTATCTTCCTTATTTTTGGGGCAGTTAGTGGTAGTATGAGGTTCGCTACAGACAACACATATGGACTTAAGGGTGCAGTATGCCTTGGTGTGGCCGTATTCTTGGCAATTTGTACATTGAACTGGATTGATACGTTTGTGCGGTTCCTCCACGGTGATCCACCGATGTACCAAGTACTGTAGATTGTATATTGGATGCACTTCGATTTTCTTTAGTGCTGAACCTCTGGTTCGAGTTCTATTTTAAAAAGTGGCTGCGGAACTTTGTCTTTGTTTAAAATATTAATAGCTGTTTTTGCAGAAAAGTTTTTGTTCTTCAGAGCCTCAATTATTTCGGCAGGTGTCACTGTTGCTTCAATGCCCTTAAGTACTACCTGTTGCCCTTTGCAACTTTTTAATTGGTAGGTGTAGTAGTTTTTACCAGCATCATTTAGGGGTTTTGTCACTATACGGTGGTGTGCTTCTGTTTGAATCTGTAGTTTTGTTTCATGAATATTTCCTTTTTTAAGCGGGATAATGTGGAATTTGCTGTCACCAACCAATGCAACGAGTTTATTTAAAAGTGCGTTTTTTCTTCTGTTCTCGTATGAATATAGGTGGGGGTCTGGTCTTTTTAGGTTCCCCTACCGTTGTTTCGTTGGGTTGTTCGGTCGCAGAATCAGCCAAGATAGCATATCGGTTTGAATTATTTACTGTAGAGATTTAATTGCCGTTGTTGGCTTGATTGATTTTGGGTTGGTTACCCGCCTTATTGTTTTGCGGGCTGAGTTTTCTCTTGATCTGGATGTAGCGATCCATTCCAGTTTTAGAACTTGCTATTCGTAGCTGAGAAAGAAACACGTCTGCACTCGACGACGTTCGATCGACGAATACGGGGCTAAATGAAAAACAGAAATACGTGCAAGCTAGAGGTAGAATGTGTGGCACCGCAAAGCTCTTTTTAGATTCGGAATATATAAACAATTATAATGAGTTGAAACATAAATTAATTGATGAATTTCGATGCAGCTGGAACAGTTCTGATATTCATCAACGGCTGAAAGATCGCAAAAAGAAAAAAACGAAGTCTTTTCACGAGTACATGCTGAACATGAAAAAAGTTGCAAGTATGGGTGAAGTAGAAGAGACGGCAGTAATTCGCCACATTGTCAACGGATTGCAGATCAAAAGCGAATTCAAATTTGCCATGTATCGATGCAAAACGTATAAGCAGCTTAAAGAGAAATACCAAACATATGAGCTAGTTCACAGAAACGATAATTATCCGATAAACGATAATCATCAAAGGAACGAAAACAATCAAAAGAACGAGAACAACAATCAGCGGAATCAAATACAAAACAGACGCAGAAAAACCGAAAAAGAAGGAATATTGTTTCAATTGCGTCTCGTCGGAATATAAAAGGAAGGAATGCACATCAGCCACAAAATGCTTCCGCTGCAACGAGGAAGGGCATATTTCACGCAGTTGTCCATCAAACGCTGATCGAGTTCGAGTTATTTCAAATAGTTATCGACTTAAAACAATTCTTTTAAATGGCTTACAGGTGGAGTGCTTATTATTATTATTATTTTCGAATAGGGAGTCTCCCAGCAGAGAAAGTGCTAGGCACTGCGACCAGAAAGGTCTTTTGTGCCTGTAATGCTCTCCCTATCTTGACAAAAGCTGTTCTGCTTCCCTAATGAAGCATAACAGGTCTTTCGTCGAGGAATGGACAATGTGCTCGGGAACAGGTATCCAGAGTCCGCATACTAGAGACCGGGCTACCCCCCGGCCATGCATCCATTAGCGTATGCTGTTCCGCCTTGGATTTGGGTGATTTATAGATTCACGATCTTCGCCCGACTACAATTAGTCAGCACCCCTAGCAGAGACATGACCATACTAGGGGTCTGCTTCCAGCCGCCCTCACGTGGAGAGTATAGCCGCACTTCCGTCAGTAGGAGTAAGGACGGCACGTACCACAGCCAAAGCTATGGTTACATTTTGTTCCCCTTACTTTCTCTGACTGCTGACGGCTTAGTAGATATCGGCTCCGATGTAACCATTGTAAAGCAGAACATCGCAGATAAGTTGAATGTGGACATTTTTAAAACCGCATCAACACTACATGATCTGGGCAACGCCAGCACAAAGCCAATTGGATATTTCAACGCCGAAGTGGAAATCGACACGCTGCGTACGAAGCAGAAATTCTTGGTTGTGTCAAACTGCAAGATGGACTGCAATGCGATACTTGGTTACGACCTTAGGAAGTTTAAATTCATAGCTGATTCGAACGGATTTTTATTTCAACATGTACTGAACGACCATAGTTCTACAGATGAGTATGAAATGGAAGTTTACAGCGTTTTTGAAGAATATAACAACATTACAGCGCCAAAAAATTACCAGAAGGAAGTGAAGGATATGATTGAAGATGCATTTCAGTTGCAAGAGGCGGATCACGCGCAATGTCCAATTATTGTGAACATTGTAACATAGTGCCGTTTCGACAAGCAGAAGCTGTAAAGAATCAGGTCAATGAATGGCTGCAGATGGGAATTGTACGCGAATCATTTTCCAACGTTGCAAGTCGATTGGTCGTGGTCAAGAAGAAGGATCAAACATTGACGGTATGCGTCGATTACCGTAAGCTGCACAGCATGGTACTTCAGGATTTGTTTCCTGTGCCACTTATTGAAGATGTTCTTGACAAACTGCAAACAGCAAAATTTTTTTCTTTCAAGTGCCCATTGAAGAAAAGAGCAAACACCTAACGGCTTTCATCGCACGAGATGGTCTTTTTGAATTTAACAGGGATCCTTTTGGATTTAAGAATTTGCCAGCTGCGTTCATCAGATATGTCAACCATGTTTTTCAAAAACTTATTAATGAAGAAGTGATGCAGCTTTATGCAGACGTATGCAAGGATGATGACATTCTCATGGAAGAAACCCGTGCGCGTAAACAGCGAGAAGGAGAATCCTTTGAACTGTATTACGGATCAATTATGAAAATTGCTTCTCGTCTCGCAGAACCGTTTGATGAATATCGATTAACACAGCAATTGCTGCGTAACTTTTGCCAGATATTCGGCAAACGTTACTTTTTGTGCCAGTATCTTCAGTCGCTCATCTCAGACAGTTGATTTATAAACGAGAAAACCTTTTAGGAGACGTTGAATTTCGTCGATATACTAAAAACGCAGTTGGTCCTAAAGTTTTTAGAAGTAGCGGGATTCGAAACCGAAGAAGATTTGTCTCAATCAGATTCAGAGAGAATGCATCTGTACAGTTGGCAAAACCTTTGACTTGTTGGAACTGCAACAAACCAGATTACACATGGGATATGTGTTTAGCAGTGCGCTGCATATTTTGTTATGGGTGCGGAGCCAAGGACCTTTATAAGCCCCAGTGTCCGACCTGCATTAAAAGGGCGGAAAACCCGAAAGTGGGGACCGTTGTCGACAGCCGACGAAGGGCCCGTTAATAAAGCCCGCTGTCATAGGGAAATCTGTCGAGACAGATTGTCCCCAGCGCTTGTCTGTTCCTTCAGAAAAGACACTCGCGCAAAACTCACCAGACTTTTATTTATTTATTTAATTAGTTTATAGTCGACTAAAAGTAAGAAAAAACAATAAATTAATAATTTTAAATTTAAAGTAAAATCTTAACTGTGGAGAAAAATTTAAAAAGAAAAAAATTTAATTGAATTAAATTTAAATTAAATTTGACTTAAATTTGACAATTAGCAATTATGTTTTTTGTTTTCTTTATATTTGTACGGCATGATCTTATTTTTAATAATGATTAAGGCATCAAAAAGGGTGTACTTAGGTAAAAACAACCAAAATTATAATTTTTCCACATGCATTTCGATTATCTTTTTTTTTTTTTTTTTTTTTCTTTTAATGTTCAATTTATTATTATTGTAGTCAATAGGAATCGTTCAGTATCTTCTGAACTTAACCTAGTGTCTGGCTTAAAGAATAATATGGATAAATTGCCTTAAATAAAATATACAAAGTACAAATGAAGGATTATGCTATCTTACGAGTAAGGAGGTCATGAGAATGTATTCTCTTCAGTCGTCGGAGGGAAATGGGGTCGACGAGGTTACTTGCCAACGGATTCGGATGGGCGACAAGCCTGTCGGCTTATCGGCTGCTGTGGAAATTTATTTGGTCTCCCAATGGGACAACTTTTAGGTCCCTTTCAATTATTCGGTTGCTCACATACCAAGGTAGCCCAGATGCATGTCGTGCCGCTCGTGATTGTACTACTCTAAGCCTATTGAGCTGAGTCTTGGAGGCTGTTCCCCACACCTGGATGGCGTAAGTCAATGTTGGACGTAAAATTGTGTTTATTAGGAGAGCCTTGGTTGCCATATGCAGTTTGCTGGAGTGAAGGAGCCAGTCAAGCTTATTAAGTTTCCAGGACGATTTAGCTCTAAGTGCGTTGATATGGGCTTTCCAGGTCAGCGTCCGATCAAGGTGAACTCCAAGGTAGCAATATGATGAGACGCAGCTGATTATATTTCCGTCAAAAAAATAGACCTAGGCAGGTTTGGGGTCGCAAGGTAAAAGTGACACAGGCCGATTTCGAGCAGTTAATCGCTATGTTCCATTTGGCAGTCCATCGCTCAAATGCATACAGCCATTCCTGAACCGCATTGGAGGCAATTTGCAGGGATGAGTGGGACGCAAGCATGGCGGTGTCATCAGCGTAAGTGGCCAGGAGAAGCTGAGCTTCATCGGTGTTGGTGACAGGAGTTGGCATATCTGCAGTGTACAGGGTATACAGGAAGGGTCCAAGAACACTTCCTTGTGGAACCCCTGCATAAATGCGTTCCAAGCTAGACCGAGAGTCTCGTATTGCAACATCAAAGGTCCTGTTAGCAATAAAGGAGTTGAGGAGATAAATTCGGATTAGTGGTTAGTCATAGCTATATACTCTTTGCAGAACTAAATCCAACTAACCGTTATTTACTACATGCAGTTACGGACCATTAAAACTTGATAATATTATGAATGGTGGAGAGCCATAGGTATATACTCTTTACCAGGACAATATCCAACCAATCAAAAATTATCATGCATAGTCTGTGTGTTTCTTCAGCGAGAGCGCACGTCCGACGTCTTGGTCTGATCAAAGAAGAAGAGATCAAAGACAGTCACCGTGATCGATATGTCGATTGGCCTTGACCTAGTTACCGATGCAAGTCGATTGCAGATAATCGCATTCACTTAGCGGAACTAGTACCCTAGGTCACATGCCCAGGTCATAGATGGCGCTTTTGGACATAAAATATTTTTCATTGCCTACTTTTAGGTCGAATTTATTCGTTACGTTATATCAAACCTTTAAACAGAAAATAGACCAGTGACAAGCGCCACTACACATATCGGCCATGGCCTGATCTGTGTCCGCCACAGCGTTATCAAACAAAAGTTTAGAAGGAAAGACCGCTGACTTACGCTTCATGTTAACAAAACTATAAAACTTTTTAGGATTCTGAAAAAACTGAAACCTACATCTGTTCAAATAGTTTTTATAACATTTCGCGTTAAGCACGGTGAGTTTTTAATCTTATATTTCTTGAATAAGCTACTCTTTAAGTTTTTTAAGCGAGACAGCTCTTTTGAAAACCAAGGAGGTTTGCTTGAGCATGTCGGATAGGATAACGGAACACAGATATCAAAAGCAGAGTTTAAAGTGTTATAAAATATATTAGTCGCAACTGACATATCAGTTGATGCATAAAATTCAGACCAATCACAATGTGAAATTAAACAATTTAAATTTTCAAAGTCTGCTTTCTTAAAGCAGCGCACGCGATTACACGGCCTTTCATTTTTATCCACAATACTAATACCCAAGTCGAAATTCACTTCGAAAGTGGGATGATAAGGATCTTCCGGAAGAAAGAGCCCGTTTCGTCCTTATCATGAGCGGCTAGCTCATTATGAGCGGGTTCGTTCCCGGATTTTCGGAGATATATCCTCTATTTGTCGCAAAGTCAAACGCAGCACGTTGCGTATGCGTAACTTCTGGTCAATAGTCAAAAAGTCACGACAACGGCTGATTGCAGCCATAGTCAACGACCAGGCTGATGGTCGCCTGTATGCCGCTGTTTCATTCTTAGACCTAACTGAAATAGGACTTCTTGACACTGGTGCTAACATCAGCTGTATCGGAGCTGATTTGGCTGGGAAGAGTTGGGCAGAATGTCCAAACTTCAAACCAATTGTTTCGCATGTTAAAACCGCAGACGGGAAAAGACACTCAGTTACAGGCATTCTCTGCGTTGACGTGAACTACAACGGCATTTGTAAAAAGATAGATTTTTACGTCATTCCATCCATTAGTAAACGTGTAATTTTAGGTATAAAATTCTGGAGAATCTTCGACCTTGCTCCCGGAGTTATTTCTGCCATTGGTCCTCCGAGCTTATTAAGCGAGGTTAATAAGGAAGAGGAGAAGCAATACCCTTTGACGGAATCTCAAAAAGCTTGTCTCGCTGCAGTCATCAATTTGTTTCCAAAGCAAGGGCTCGGAAAAACGTCACTTTTGAGTCATGACATTGATGTCGGCACTTCAAAGCCCATCAAACAGCGCTTGTATCCAATTTCACCTGGAGTAGAGAAGCTTATGTACCAAGAGATCGATAGAATGCTAGTAGATGGTGTCATTGAACCGTCACAGAGCCCATGGAGCTCACCATTGCGTTTAGTCATAAAACCTGGGAAGTTGCGACTTTGTCTTGATGCACGTCGTATAAATGACTGCACCCGAAAGGACGCATTTCCTTTGCCAAACATATACGGCATATTTTCGAGGTTACCTAAGGCTAACATTATCATCAAGTTAGACCTTAAAGATGCCTTTTGCCAGATACCTCTCACAGAGGAAGCCAAAGCTATCACCGCATTTACCGTCCCTGGTAGGTCGTTGTACCAATTTACCGTTATGCCTTTCGGTTTGAGCAACGCGCCTCAAACGATGTGTCGATTAGTGGATCAATTGATTTCACCGGATCTCAAGACATGCGTTTTCGGATATATATAAACGATATTTGCATAGACTCTGAAGACTTCGATACCCATTTAGCAATTCTAATTCGTTTGTCTGACGAATTTCGCCGAGCTAATCTAACGTTGAATATTTCGAAGAGTCACTTTTGGGTTACACATGGTGGGGTACTTGGGATATTTGATAGGGCATGGCGGCATCGCTACGAATCCAAATAAAGTGGCCACCCCCAAAGACGCTGAAGCAGGCTCGCAGTTTTGTAGGTCTTGTAGGGAGGTATAGGCGATTTATCAAGAACTTTGCTGAGCTGATATTTCCGATAACAGAGCTTCTATCCTCAAAAAGGAAGTTTGTGTGGACGGATGCAGCTCAAGTCGCTTTTACAAACTTTTGGGAAGTTATTACGTCAGCACCCGTCCTACAAAATCCTGACTTTGAAAAAAAATTTTATGTTCATTGCGACGCTAGCGATTGTGGCGTGGGAGCAGTATTAGTTTAGTTGTCAGATGAAAATGAAGAGCGCAATGTTGCCTTCATGTCGAAGAAGCTCAACTCTGCGCAACGCAACTACAGTGTCACAGAACGTGAATGCAACACATGGCAGCTCCTACAAACTCCTCAACAAGAAGATCAGCTTGTGGCATTAAGGAAGCAGCTAAAGGCAAATGTATTTAAAGCATTTGAAATTAATGAGAGGCAGTATAACTTGCTCTCACGCGAAGTGTCCTACTGTGTGGGGCAGGAAATCTTCCAAAGAAATTTCACGCAAAGCAATTTCGCTAAGCAAATTAATGCTAAGTCGAATCTTCAGTGGATCAAATCCAGGATAAAAGCGAAATTGGGTTCAGCTTATATTTATTGGAGGATCTGCAGGGAAGAGAGCTAGGTACTTATCACGCGAAGGATCTAAAGCAGTAAAAGCGTCGGGATGACCTCTTTGAATCTTCTTCAAGTCATTTCCCTGGCTTCAAGGAAGCTTTGAATTGACTTGTGGCTGTAGTGTACATCCCTGATCTTTCGTTAAGATATCGATGTTAGTGTTGGTTAAGTCTCTAGGGACTAGCTGAGCCCTCCCTCAACAAACTATCGAATAATTAATATCGATCAACGAAAAAGTTGAACTTTGCCATATCTAAGCCCTTAGTCCATCTCTTTTTCTTGTCTGACGCTAGCTAACGTGACCTGCCTCTATACATTTCAAAATGAGAAAAATTTATATTTATTATACCAAGTAAGTACTTTGTTACTAAATCTTTGGTTGAAAGAGAATGCGCGAAATGTGTGCAACTGTTTTCCCAGGCACAGTTTGAAAGTCACCTATTTTTCTCAAACTGCCTAAGCGAAAGTCACACACGCACGCACAACCAGAAAATTAATTAAACAGCTGATAAGTTCTATAACTCGAGAGCAGCATTAGAAATTAAATTAAAATTGTTTCAATGAATTAAAGCTATTCAAACCGTTCTTATACGGAAATTCAAATGTATTCAAAGTAATGAACTTGTTATAAATCTGAATTAAATCTAAATTACAACCTAGCTTAAGTAACGTAATTTTCTAATATATGAATCTCTACTTTATGGCCGATTAATTTAATTTTGTTTGGACGAGCATGTACACATGGTAGGCATAAATTTGTTCTGAGTATCTTTAATACAACTTTCAACTTTACCCAACAACCGTTCAATGGGCCCATCGTTCGAGAGAGTTGAGGATTAAATGGAAAAAGATATATAAAAGAAAATTTAAAAATGAGTGAGTCTACCCAGTAGTTTGAACATCAATTAGTATATAAATGCCACGTGTTTTTTTTTTCTCAGTCGAAGGCCTATTTTCTTTGAGCAGTAATTAAGACTGCATTTATTTTGATTTACCTTCTCTCAAAAAAAAAAACAGAAATGTATTTAAAATTTGTAAATGAATTTATATAAAATAGAATTGAATATGGATAACTAAATATTGTTATGGGTCTATCTGGATCTTTGCTGAGACAACATGAAATAATTTAATAATCGTATTCTTTGAATATTAGGGGCAATACTTAGATATCACCAGATACATTGCCATGGTAGGGTGGCTAGAGACGAGGGACAACAACACCTAGTTCCCTCTGATGAATAATTCCAGTATTCATTTGAAAAGGTGTGTCGGCACCGATTTTGTTATTCTCGTAGATATTGTCACTATGCTAGTGAAACCGTGCACTTATATTTTATAATGTACTAGGTACTAGGGAGTTTGGCATGGAAAACCCCGACCAATCCGGCGAGCTTGGACCGAGCAAAGCAAGAGTGCACATCCTCCATATTTATTTCATATAAATTTTTTTAAAGAAAAGTTCTAAATCTATCCTTGGATTTTGCGTTTGCAATTCTTTTAATGGGATTGGACGAACAGGATGTGACTAGACAATTCTGAGGAATTTATATGAAATTTAAATTAAAATACACTTCGTATTCATTTGGATTACAAAACTTTGTTTTGTTAGATGGATTTTGTCCAATAGTTCGAAGGAATCTGGAACAGTTTTACATACTTATTAAATTGAAATAGCAAATGTAACTGGAAATTATTTATCATTATTTTGTGTTGTTGAAGAGAGGAGAAAGATAGACCTATTTTTTTGTATGAAATAAAAATTTAAATTCGTATATTCAGACATTTTTGTGGTAAATAATATTCTATTTACTCCTGAATTGATTTTACCTAATTTTGGAAATTGTATTATCAAAATGTCGGTAAGACATAGCAATGATGACATAGTGGCGGCTTTAGCTACAGCAGATCCTTTTTGTGGGATTTGCAATGAAGTAATGACTGCCACACACCTAATAGCAAAAATACAAACGCTAGTCAGGAGTCAGGAGCTGACTGTATAAGGCCATGGATTACCATAGTATAACGTAGGCAATAAGTATAGGTATGCATTTCTAGCGCTTATCAAATTTCATTATATGTGCTTCTTCTTGATTTTTTTGGCACGAACTAAGAATGCATATTGCGTCTTGTCGTTTTGTCTAATGTCTCACCATTTGCGACGACTACGAGACATGTTCATTGGCTGAGTGGACTATGTCCCGGACTCTAAGGCGGCCAATGATATTGAGCGTGTTCGAGGTTCGATTGCTGCCGCGATCAACATGTGAAATTCTTTTGTATTTCTAATTTTTTTTAAATAAATTAAAAGCTCAAAAACATTTAAGTGGGGCGGCGGCGGTAAGCGACTTTTAAGCTTTAAGTTTTTTCTAAGTTTGTAAGAACTTAGGTTTCTTTCGTCGGTACACAACAGCAACTGCAAATCTAATTGTACATATGTATGTATATACAATCGTGCAACAATGTATGTTGAAATGGGACGCCAATACATACATGTGGATATGCAGACATGTATGTATGGGCGTCCCACTCGCACAATCATAACTTTACAAGGGTTTATGAACTCTGTGAGTTTAATTCGTATTATATCTCACTTATTTATAGTCCGATTTAAATGAAATTTTCACATAACGCCCGTGGCAAGGTATTTGTTATGTAGTATATACAACTTTGGTTGTTGAACTAATATTGTAGTTTTTAAATAGTTATTACTGATTTACAGAGGCGGGAAGGGGCGTGTCCAAATTTCAAAAAAAGCTTTGAGACACTGCAATATATACGTATGTTGTCACAAAATTTGATGACTCTAGCTCTTATAGTTTCTGAGATCCAGGTGTTCATACAGACAGACAGACAGACAGACAGACAGACAGACGGACAGACAGACGGACAGACAGACAGACATGGCTCAATCGACTCGGCTACTGATACTGATTCAGAATATGTATAGTTTATGGGGTCGGAGATGCCTCCTTCTGCCTGTTACGCACATTTCCGTTCCGACAAACACAATAGACCATGAATTTTTTTAAAATCCATGGCCTAAAAACACCATGTTTGCATAACTTTCATAATGACTGCATTACTGAACATCTTAAATCAAACACTTTATGTCCCACTTGTTCCCGTGATTGTAAACAAATGACATTACGATTTTCGAATAATACCCTTTTTGCCGATCTACAAGATTCAGAAAGACCTGGTAGCAGGAATGATTCAATTCGTAGTATAAGCAATTCTCAGCCCACAAGAGGCCATAAAGCAGGTCGAGCCCGTGGTACTATTCCCAAATCTAAGATGACTACTAGATCAAATACTCGTGGTAGATTAGATTATGTTCTCGCAGAACCAGCACAAACAAAATTCAACTTGTCTCTTAAAACTCCTGTAGATATTGCAAACTTTGTTCAATCTACAATTAGTGCACATCAAGCAACGATGGTCGAAAATCTAACCTCATATTTGAATAAATCAATTGAGACGACCATATAAGAACTTTGTTAAAAATTAATCAAAGAACAGACTTAAGACCACCAGACATATTCAACGATAATAAACAAGCATGTAGAAACAACGGTAGATCGCAAATGAACCAATTAGTTTTGCCTGGAGTATCACCAAGAAATAGCGTTCTAAATGGAAGTGTAAATTCCCGTGTATCTCCAGAAAAAGTCCCAAATATTTTACATAGTTGGCACATCAAGTTTGATGGCTCTAGAAATTGTATGAGAATGGAAGAGTTCATTTATCGAGTTCGTGCTTTAACTAGGCAGAATCTGAACAATGACTACGAATTACTTTGTGACCACTTATACTTGTTATTTTCCGGAAAAGCCAAAGGTTGGTATTGGAAATTTCACCGTTCCCACACCAATTTCACTTGGAACACCTTTTGCGAAGAATTTAGGAAAAGATTTGAAGATGTGGAAACAGATTATGATATATGGGAGCAAATAAGAAAACGCCGCCAAGGCGAAAATGAGCTTTTCGATGATTATCAATATGTCATAGAAGATTTCGTTGCCAGACTTCAGAACTCCCCATCCGAAGGTAGGCTAGTTGAATTGTTGATCCGGAATGCTAAGCCAAATTTTCAACATGAATTACTTCATTTAAATATTCCGAATCGTTCACGGCTCAGACAGGCAATTCGAAAACATGAACAATTTTATTCTAATTTGAAATTCTTTAAGCCAAGAGCTATACGTCCTCAGATATCCGAGATTAATTGTTTTGAAGATAACGAGAACCAACCTATTTGTGAAGAAAGAACAGAAGAAGTCACAGCTATTCAGCGTCGTTCAACTCCTTTAATACCAACATGTTGGAATTGTGACATCAAGGGTCACAAATTTTTCGATTGTGTAGGACCCCGTACTATTTTCTGTTACGGCTGTGGAGTTAAGAACACTTATAAGCCTGTCTGCCCTAAATGTACCCAAGCGGGAAACATTTTATTTATTTATTTATTTAAATTAGTTTATAGTCGACTAAGGTCAGTCGACTGTTTAAAAGTAAGAAAAAAACAATTAATTAATAATTTTAAATTTAAAGTAAAATCTTAACTGTGGAGAAAAATTTAAAATGAAGAAAATTTAATTGAATTAAATTAAATTTGACTCTGGGATAAAAATATGAAAGAGCCGATCCAACATTTGTTGCAGATGACTGGGGAAAACCCAGAAAAACCCAATCAGATCAGGAGAGTTAGTGTTAGTAAGCAAAGCCTAATCAAATAGCGATTGGAATGTTCAAAACATGCAGTTATTTAAAAAGTACTACTGTTACTAGAAAGAAGATGAGTATGTCCTTAACTAGTTACTAGAAAGGTGGGTGAGGATTAGTGATTTTAAGCAAGATACAGAATTATTGTTGTTGATAGCTACAATGTAATATAGTTTATTATAGTCCAACATAATACCCTGAAAAGCTCATGCAGGGCATAATTCGAGCTACAATAGGAAAGTTTTAGAGGAAGATAGTTACGGGTGAATCTACAAGGGACAGAGAAGTGTAGTCGACTAAGCAAGTCGTTACTATCTATGTCCCCTTGTATAAGGTTATTGATAAATACAACACCAAGCATAGTTCTACGATTTGCTAGGGAAGGCAGATTTAGTAACAAAAGTCTACTAGGATAGGAAGGAAGTCTTGAATTTACATCCCAGTTAAGGCCACGCAAGGCAAATATTAAAAAGTTTTTCTGTACGGATTCAATGCGATCCTTGTGAACTGTGTACTGAGGACTCCAGACACATGATCCGTACTCGAGAATTGGACGAACAAGCGAGGTGAAAAGAGTCTTAGTTAGGTAAGGATCGTCAAACTCCTTAGACCATCTCTTAAAAAAACCGAGCACACCCATAGCTTTATTAACCATTGATGATATATGATCGCAAAACTTGAGGTTGCGGTCCAAACGGACACCTAGATCATCAACAAGGGAAATTCTTTCTAAGGTACAACCACAAAGAGAGTAAGATACATACTTTGGACAGGCTCGTGAGAATGTCATCAGCTTGCATTTGGAGCTGTTCAGGTTAAAAAGATTTGCCCGACACCAAGAATAGAAACAGTCTAAGTCGGATTGAAGGCGAGAATGACAGGAGTCGTCTTTAAATTGAAAACAGAGCTTCACATCATCAGCATACATGAGAGTACGGGAGTTAAGTATGACCGTTGGAAGGTCATTGATGAAGAGTGTAAAGAGCAGGGGACCTAAATGGCTTCCCTGGGGAACACCAGATGTGGCATAAACGGGGTAAGAAAGATTATTCTTAAAGAGGACTCGTTGGGTACTGTCACCCAAATAACTCACAATCCAACTAAGAAGTTTTGGTGAGAAACCGAGGAGATTCAGTTTATGTGCAAGAAGAGAATGGTTGACTGAGTCAAATGCCTTACTGAAATCAGTGTAAATGACATCAGTTTGAAGATTTTTCTGAAATCCTTTTACCACAAAGAATGTCAGCTCAAGCAAATTTGTCGTGGTAGAACGACGTTTCACGAATCCGTGTTGAAAAGGGGATATAACGGATCTGATAAAGTGTTGCAAGTGAGGAGTTATAACATTCTCGAAAAATTTAGGTATAGCGGATAATTTAGAGATACCTCTATAATTACTTGCATCAGCCTTGCTGCACTTTTTGAGTAAAGGGATAATGAATGATTCCTTCCATACGGAAGGGAAGGAGGCGGTGTCTAAGGACAGCGAAAATAATTTGAGCAATGGCTTACATAAGGAGTTGGCACAATATCTAAGTACACAGGCGGGGATACCATCGGGACCTGGTGAAAAGACTGGTTTAACTAAGCTAAGATCCTTAAAAAGTGAACTTTCGTTCAGTAATGGTGTGAAGATGCCATTTGAACTTGGTACACTATATGGATAAGAATGAATGCTCTGCGTAGAAGAAGAATAAGTTGTTTGAAAAAACTTAGCAAACATATGTAGCATACAACGAATCGAAATTCCTTGTAGTACTGTTGAGCGGATGTTAGGGTATTGTTGGGTCGCTAGCACGCGCTTGCATCCGGCTCAGATGTGTCGGCAATGGGGGGTTCAAACGAAAACCGCAACAACTGTGCTCACGACAATAAAAAGACAAATAAAAAAAAATTCGCGTGCTATATCGCCAGACAACTAAGTACGATCATAATAACAACCAGTCGAACGCTACAGTCAGGTGCTGACTGTACAAGGCCATGGATTATCATATTATACCGTAATAAAAATTTTAACGGTATGGAATCGCCGCTCGATTATCAAATATAATCAGAACCCAGGGAACACCACGGGGAGGCCATTATAAATGAAATTTAATTAAATAATTAAATAATTTAATTTGTTTGACAGTAACTTTTCTTTTAGTTTATTAGAATAAAATAAAAAAAAAAAAAAACAAATTAAAATAAAATAAACAAAACAATTAATAATAAAAAAGAAAAAATTCCCACCCGCCTCAACCGGGAGTTGAACTCACGCACTCTCGCGCAGCCGTCCGCCACTCTAACCACTCGGCTATTGCCTCACTCCTTGGCCCATCGGCAAAGTTGCATTATGAACCAATTCTGTTACCATACAATGCAAACAAAAAGTTTAATAATAAAATGCTGTGTGTCTGACGCTAGATTTGTAAGTGAGTTTAATTCGTATCATATCTCACTTATTTATAGTCCGATTTAAATGAAATTTTCACATAACGTCCGTGGCAGGGTATTTGTCATGTAAGATATACAACTTTGGTTGTTGAGCTAATATTGTAGTTTTTAAATAGTTATTACTGATTTTCTAAGGCGGGAAGGGGCGTGTCCAAATTTCAAAAAAACTTTGAGACACTGCAATATATACGTATGTTGTCACAAAATTTCATGACTCTAGCTCTTATAGTTTCCGAGATCCAGGTGTTCATTCGGACGGACAGACGGACAGACGGACAGACAGACATGGCTCAATCGACTCGGCTTGTGATTCTGAGCAAGAATATATATAGTTTATGGGGTCGGAGATGCCTCCTTCTGCCTGTTACGCACATTTCCGTTCCGACAAACACAATAGTCCATGAATTTTATTAAAATCCATGGCCTAAAAAGGGGAAAAACAAGAGGCAGGTCAGTCGGTCACACAAGACAAAATGCATAGCAGCCTTTTTAGCTCACTCCAATATTTGGAGCGGCCATATCCCCACCCTTCCATGATCGCCGGATGCAACATGATAATCGGCGATCCCTTGTGGCTACCTATTGTTTAATACGTCTCATCACTTCCGTCGCCCATGACTTCCGGAAACAAATTAGATTTAGTTACAATTCATTATAATGTTTATTTATTAATATTAAAACTCCTATTTAAACTAAAATTCATTGTTATGTTCTTTCTTTTATTTAAATATTCTAGTTTTATTATTTCTTATTTAGGCTTTAAATAAGATCTTGAACATAAATATTCATTATTGATTTCTGTAATATTTTTAATTTTAATGAGGACTCTAAAGGAAGTGCTATATCATGTTTTTGTTATAAACTACTTTGCATAATAAACTGGTCTCTATATGTAGGTATAGGAAAATAAAAATGCAAGTGGCTGCAATTAATAATAATGGGTAATTTCTCAAAAATTTACGTTAAGTGATATTTAAAATTAAATCAAAAACTACCATGATTAAGGTATATATATGATGGTATATATATGGTTGTCACTTACGATTTTTTTTTGGTATCCCACGACGAAAGATCTTTCGTGTTGGTAGATGGTGTGTTTGGTGTGGTTATGTATTTTGAGTTTTTTTTTAAATTCACTTAGTAAAAAATTTAAAGTGTTTGAGGGTCGGTGTAGCAATTATGTTTTTTATTTTCTTTATATTTGTACGGCATGATCTTATTTTTAATAATGATTAAGGCATCAAAAGGGTGTACTTAGGTAAAAACAACCAAAATTATAATTTTTCCACATGCATTTCGATTATCTATCACCTTTTTCAACCTAGCCTAAAAGTAAACTTTTAAAAAAATAGATTTTAACAACTTTGTAGCATTGCGCCACCTTCTCTTTTAACTATTTTAACAAATTAATTTTTAAGAAAACACTTATAATTACTGTCTTTGCTTTGTGGTGGTTAATCCTATTGGATTATATTCTCTTCACTATTTTCTTCATATCAAAATTTTCACGGAACACGTGGCATTCTAGTTTATCATATTTTTCCATTTAAATTGGCACTCGATTTTCATTATTTTTTTGGCGTTTGCCCTTGGTTTTGAATTTTGGGGATCATTTACACTTTTTGGTCATTTAGTTATATGTTTCCAGTATAGATGATCCCTCCCATAAAGATTGGAGCACCCTGGGGAAAAAGTCGGGCTCCGCTGGACACCTAAGTGCAGGTGCACCCAAAGGTGAAAATTATGGACAAAGTTAACTTTACCATATCTTATATAGGTATATATAAGGAGCCAGAATCTAATTTTCTCGCCATGAGAGAAAATATTTACCTGGTCTGGCACCAAAGTTGGGGCTCTAGTCACGCTAATTTTTCTTAATCCAGAAAAATATTCCGCATCCTAAAAATTTATTTAAATTCACTTTTTAGAATTTATATATTTAATTAGGTAGAAGAGTACTTACTATTTATTAATCTTGAAACAAAAATTTTAAAGCAGCATGTGCCGAAAAATTTAATATTTTTTCCACGCTTGAGAAGATTTTTTCTTCAGCGAGAGCGCACGTCCGACGTCTTGGTCTGATCAAAGAAGAAGAGATCAAAGTCAGTCACCGTGATCGATATGTCGATTGGCCTTGACCTAGTTACCGATGCAAGTCGATTGCAGATAATTGCATTCACTTAGCGGAACTAGTGGCTATATCACCAACAGATGGCGCTAATAGCCGATCGTACCCTAGGTCACATGCCCAGGTCACAGATGGCGCTTTTGGACATAAAATATTTTTCATTGCCTACTTTGAGGTCGAATTTATTCGTTACGTTATATCAAACCTTTAAACAGAAAATAGACCAGTGACAAGCGCCACTACAAATCCCCCCGACTAAAATCAGACTTGGTGGGGACATCAAGGATGATACACGCTGGGAACTGGTGTTTCATTGTTTGAGGTCCTTTGCATGGTATTTACCTACAAAATTACCCTGCATATCCTCAACCTCATAATAGGCGGACCCTAGCTTCTTTTTAATACGAGCCTTTATAAAGGAAGGAGCTAGCTTCGCACAAAAACCTTTGGCAAAGTTACTCTGTTGAAAATTTCGGCGGAAAATTTCCTGTCCTTCTTTAAAGGAAACCTCGCGACTGCGCATGTTATACGTCGCTTCATTGCGCGTATGCTGTTTTTGCATGCTACGTGCAGCTTGATCTCGCATTATGTCTGTCGAATCGTCTTTATCGAACGAAACTGATCGATCTTCGAGCAGATTTAATCGTCTCAATAGCTCATAGTTTCTACCATTCGTCATCATGTGTTGCCCAAACACTAAACGATACGGCGTGTTATTCACAGCTGTGTGAAAACTCGATCGTAAGGAGCTGCATATACTGCTAAGATTTTCATCCCAGTTGCTTTGATTGGGGTTTATGTACGCTTTTATAGCAGCAATCACTGACCTATTGACTCGCTCTGAGGCGTTTCCCTGAGGAGCATAGGATGCCGTATACGCATGTTGCACGTCATACTTCTGCAGCAAATTGTTGAAAGCATGCGATTTGAATTGAACCCCATTATCAGATACAAGAGTTTCTGGGACTCCAAAGCAATGAAACAATTCTTCTTCGACATATGGTAAAATGGCATCAACCGAAAATTTTTTTACCGGTTTTAGGAAGGGAAATTTTGTAAAATGGTCAAGCACTATAAATATACCTATATTTCCGGACTTGGAACGAGAATATGGGCCTAAGTAGTCGACATACAATCGCTGGAAGAACCTTTGGCTTTCTGTTGGCCTAGCTAGTGATGGCCTTAGAGTAATATTAGGATGTTTAGTGCTTTTGCAGATATCGCACTCGTTCACATACCTCTTCACGTCTGCTACGAGATTCGGCCAGAAATAATACCGTCGAATTCGTTCGAGAGTTTTGTTAATACCACCATGGGCAGCTAACACGTCGTTATGGGCCATTTGCAATACTTCCGGAACTAATTCCTTCGGAATCCACAGCTTCCAAATAACATCGTCAGCTATCTGATCCTCCGGCGCATGTTCAGCACGCCGATAAACAAAACCATCGATGATTTTAACGTTGGATGTGGTAAATGCCTTTTTCTCCAACTCTTCTTTAAGAGTTTGATAATTTTCCGATTGGAAATACGGCGATTGTAAGTTTACACACAAGCCATTGTCAATTGCTGACAAGTCCTCCGTAAAAACACGGGACAGAGCATCAGGAACAATATTTTTGTTTCCTTTTCGATGCTGAATGTCAAAGTCAAAGCCTTGCAATTTCAGTGCCCATCTTGCTAATCGGCTACTGAGATCATTTTGGGACATTAGCCATTTCAAAGACGCGTGATCGGTGATAACTGTGAACGCATGTCCTTCGACGTAAGCGCGGAATTTTTTTATACAAAGAATAGCGGCTAAGCATTCTTTCTCTGTCACAGAATAATTGCGCTGACACGGATTAAGTTTTTTGGACATGAACGCGATGGGAACCTCTTCACCATTGACTGATAGCTGCATCAACACACCGCCAACACCTGTATGGCTAGCATCACAATGTATGAAAAAGGGTCGAGTAAAATCAGGGGTGTGTAACACAGGGGCTGTGCTCATTTTAATTTTTAAGGCTTTGAACGCGTCGTTGGCTGCATCTGACCAATGTAAACGCTGTTTTCCTTTTAGAGCATCAGTTAAGGGAGTAGCAATTGAAGCATAATAACGAATAAATTTCTGGTACCATCCCGTCATACCAAGAAATCTGCGTAATTGCTTAACAGAACGTGGCGGTGGATAATCATTAATTGCATATATTTTATCTGGATCCATTGCTATGGTTCCGTTGCCAATAATGTGTCCTAAATAGCTCACTTCCCGCATGCAGAATTTACTTTTCTGAACATTTATTGTCAGACCAGCGTTCTCTAAACACGATGCTATGTTCGTAAGAACCGCAATATGACGTTCGAAGGTGTCTGAAACAATCAGAAGATCATCGAGGTATATGTATACTTCATGTTTCAAGCAGGCAGGAATAACTCGATCCATTAATTTCGACATGGTCGATGGAGCGTTAGTGAGACCAAAAGGCATAACTGTGAACTGGTAGAGTGGTCTACCAGGCACTGAAAAGGCCGTTTTCTCCCTTGCAGAAGTCTCCAGTGGGATTTGCCAATAGGCATCTTTCAAGTCAAGACTCGTTATAAATTCTGCTTTTGGGAGTCGACTGAGCAAACCTTCAATAATAGGCATCGGATATGCATCCTTGCGCGTAACTTGATTTAATTTTCGACTGTCAAGGCACAGACGAACTTTACCAGGTTTTCGGACTAAAACAACTGGTGAAGACCAAGCGCTGTTCGATTCCTCTATTATTCCTAACGTAATCATTCGATCTAGCTCTTAAAACATCATTTGCTCGACCGCAGGTGATACTGGATAGTGTCGTTGTTTTATCGGCGCGGCATCGCCAACATCGATGGAATGGGATAACAAGGAGGTTTTTCCCAATCCTTTCTCAACGAATGAAGGGAACTGCTTAATGGTGCTATCTAACTGTGTCTGTTGCGTGTCTGTTAACGAACAAAACACATTGTTGTCAATAGCTGCCAGATGTTCAGTCCGCTTAGTTTCACCAATACCAACAGGCAGTAATTGAAACTCTATCCAAAAGTCCCCAGATACAGCGATTGTTTGAGCGTAGGAACAATATAGACTGTCAAATCCTTGCGTTTGCCATTGTACTCTATTGCAGTGCGAAGTTTTCCGATAATTTCTTGACCTTTCCCATCTGCAGTTTGTACATTGCAATTTAAGGGTCTATATTCTATTTCGTCCTGCAGAATATCTGCCGCTAAACTTCCACCTATGGCAAAGTTACTCTCCACAGACTGGTGTGTTAAGGCTTCTACACGATATAGAAAATAGTCCACACCCATACCAGATCGGCCTGAGAATTTAAGTTTCCAATTCCCCATAATTTGGCTGACTCTATCAAGGCGAATTACTGAGTCTGTAGGCGAGCATCTTTGTTGAGGTGCAGGACTTCTGGAGACTTGCGAAGGCATATTATGCGCTGAAATATTTAATAATGGAGACGTAGCTGGGGGGTGCAACCCGAAGGTTGGTAGAAAAGGCTGTTATCATGCCTTGGATGCTTTGCTGAAGAGCTAACATCATTTCCGTTTGTCTAGCAGCAGAAGCATTAATGGCCTCGACTATCGTCTGCTGTGACTCATTAGATGGAGCATCAGCTCGAACATTTGCTTCTGAAGCCAGGTTTGCGCTTTCGGCGCTTGCTTCGTCAAACCTTTGATTGCGGGTACGCGGCATTGTAGCTTCCGGCAGACTTTGCGTTGACTGACTTAAGTCTGTATTAACCGTTAGGTTCAATAAGGAAGACTGCAATATTGATCGACAAACTGGACACCGCTCGCGATTGGTGACTTTTGTATTAAAACAAACCCAATGAAAGGTGTGGTTGCAGCTTGTCGATAGTAATTGGGCGGTATGTTCTATTTCTTTTAAGCAAATATAACACGTCACCTCAACATCTATGTTTTCTGAGCTTCGACTCATAAACATAATAAAAAAAATTAGCTCAAAATTTTATCAAGTCTATATCAATCAAATTAACCTTAAGAAAAATCAACGCTGAAAACAAAATAATCTCAAAAAGAAAACAAAACTAAAAATAGAATCATAACCATAAAAAGAAAACTCAAAAAAAAATTAAATCGATAATCAAAATTATACTCATAAAAGAAATTCCAGGAGTCACGATTAACTTCTGTGAGAAACGTATGTACTTTCTTACTTTTGTTTAACGTGATTGGCTGACTGACGGGTAAAAGAAAAAGTAAGGATGGACGAAAAGACTTGCAAAAACTGGAGCATTTGATATTAAATATCAGAAATATTAGTATTATCAGTAAGCGGGCAAACCATAAGGTAAATAAATAATTTATTTCGACCTTTAGTAAGAATCCATCTACTTACTATAAATAACCTGCTCACTCGATTGCATACCAACGATAGAAATACTCGATGGATACAGGGAACATAGAAGGAAAAAAGGAAGGATTTAGGAATCACAAAGGGAATCTGAATAGCCATGGAAGCGATATAATATCCTCGAACAGAATCACTTATCCAAAATAACTATTCAGACAACTTCATTGAGATAAATTCGGATTAGTGGTTAGTCATAGCTATATACTCTTTGCAGAACTAAATCCAACTAACCGTTATTTACTCCATGCAGTTACGGACCATTAAAACTTGATAATATTATGAATGGTGGAGAGCCATAGGTATATACTCTTTACCAGGACAATATCCAACCAATCAAAAATTATCATGCATAGTCTGTGTGTTATTCAACAGGGTGTCTCAACCGTATCTATTGTGAAAACAAATCCACCGTTGATACAAGCACAGATTTATAACGCAGGGATACTTCTGATCGTACATTAGTCGCACATGTCAAGAGATGGAATTTGACTTTTATTTTTACTTGATTCGGAACCTGCCGGATCGAGGCCCCACACGTTTGGGCGCCATTTTATTTATTTTTATTATTATTCTGTAGCATACAACGAATCGAAATTCCTTGTAGTACTGTTGAGCGGATGTTAGGGTATTGTTGGGTCGCTAGCACGCGCTTGCATCCGGCTCAGATGTGTCGGCAATGGGGGGTTCAAACGAAAACCGCAACAACTGTGCTCACGACAATAAAAAGACAAATAAAAAAAAACAGTACAATAACATTTTAAAATGAAATTAAATTTTAAATTTTGAAATTTTGAAACTGGGACTAACAAATTAGCCGAACCAACATTTGTTGCAGAGGATTGGGGAAACCCAGAAAAAACCCAATCAGATCGGTAGTTGTTAGTTAGGTTAGTTGTTAGAATTAAATGTTAATGAGTTAATGATGGCATTTTTAATAGCTATTAGGGAACTCTCTGAGTTAATTACTCCAGAAAGTTTGTTGTAATCAGAGCAGAGAATTCGGAAAGGCTCATGCAGGCTATAATTGTTATTACAGAAATCAAGCAATAGAGGTGCAAAATTTCGGGTTAATCTAGAGGGGATAGAGAAGTTAATTTGATTTAGCAAGATCGGGGAATCGATATCATACTTAATCAACTTAACAAGGAACATGACACCTAACATTAAACGGCGGTTAGCAAGAGAAGTTAAGTTTATTAGAAGTAGTCTACTAGAATAAGAGGGTAAATCAACTCCAGAGACCCAGTTAAAACCACGAAGAGCAAAAAGTAAAAATTGTTTTTGCACAGACTCAATTCTGTCTTGGTGAACATGATATTGCGGTGACCAAATGCAAGAACCATATTCAAGAATCGGGCGAACAAGGGAGGTATAAAGCAACTTTGTTGTATAAGGGTCATTGAATTCCTTGGCCCACCTTTTAATGAAACCAAGGGTTCGAGAGGCCTTATTAACAATTTGCGTAATATGGGAATCAAATTTCAGTTTATGGTCAAAAAGAATGCCAAGGTCATTGACATTTGATATTCTAAGAAGAGGGGATAGATAAAGTGTATAGTTGACGACGTGGAAATTACTTCGGTAAAATGTCATTACTTTACACTTAGAACAATTTAAACTTAAAAGATTAAAGCTGCACCAATCACAAAAGGAGTCAATATAAAAACGATGACCTGCTTTACCGCAATTCCAACAGGACAAGTTGACTGCGGCCAATTCCGGGTCTTCTTCTTCCGAATCAACTTCTGTTGACACCTCAACCTCATGCGCTAGACGACGGGGTGCTGGTTGGGGTTTTCGTACCACGGGCCTGAGCGTTTGGAAGAATGATTCCCTGGTACGGATAATACGTCGAAGCTGGGCCATAGAGCTTATATCCTGATATAACAGCTCGTGCTGTATTTCAGGCAAGAGATTGGAACGTATCGACTCCAATAGTGAAGCTTCGGCTAACGGTACAGATAATTTGTCAGATAACAACACAACGCTTTCATAAAATTCGTCAAAGGATTCGCCTTCTCTTTGCTTCCTTCGATGAATTTCAGCGCGAATGCTCACGTCGGTTGGTTCTTCTCTGAACTGAGTACGCATAGCATCACGAAGGCCGTTCCACGTGACAGTATGCACATTTTTGTGATACCGCCAATACCAGTCGCTTGCACTGCCTTCCAACAAAGTACTTATGTTGCTGGTTAGGATGGCAAAGTTACTCTTCAAAGACTGGTGTGTTAAGGCTTCTACACGATATAGAAAATAGTCCACACCCATACCAGATCGGCCTGAGAATTTAAGTTTCCAATTCCCATAATTTGGCTGACTCTATCAAGGCGAATTACTGAGTCTGTAGGCGAGCATCTTTGTTGAGGTGCAGGACTTCTGGAGACTTGCGAAGGCATATTATGCGCTGAAATATTTAATAATGGAGACGTAGCTGGGGGTGCAACCCGAAGGTTGGTAGAAAAGGCTGTTATCATGCCTTGGATGCTTTGCTGAAGAGCTAACATCATTTCCGTTTGTCTAGCAGCAGAAGCATTAATGGCCTCGACTATCGTCTGCTGTGACTCATTAGATGGAGCATCAGCTCGAACATTTGCTTCTGAAGCCAGGTTTGCGCTTTCGGCGCTTGCTTCGTCAAACCTTTGATTGCGGGTACGCGGCATTGTAGCTTCCGGCAGACTTTGCGTTGACTGACTTAAGTCTGTATTAACCGTTAGGTTCAATAAGGAAGACTGCAATATTGATCGACAAACTGGACACCGCTCGCGATTGGTGACTTTTGTATTAAAACAAACCCAATGAAAGGTGTGGTTGCAGCTTGTCGATAGTAATTGGGCGGTATGTTCTATTTCTTTTAAGCAAATATAACACGTCACCTCAACATCTATGTTTTCTGAGCTTCGACTCATAAACATAATAAAAAAAATTAGCTCAAAATTTTATCAAGTCTATATCAATCAAATTAACCTTAAGAAAAATCAACGCTGAAAACAAAATAATCTCAAAAAGAAAACAAAACTAAAAATAGAATCATAACCATAAAAAGAAAACTCAAAAAAATTAAATCGATAATCAAAATTATACTCATAAAAGAAATTCCAGGAGTCACGATTAACTTCTGTGAGAAACGTATGTACTTTCTTACTTTTGTTTAACGTGATCGGCTGACTGACGGGTAAAAGAAAAAGTAAGGATGGACGAAAAGACTTGCAAAAACTGGAGCATTTGATATTAAATATCAGAAATATTAGTATTATCAGTAAGCGGGCAAACCATAAGGTAAATAAATAATTTATTTCGACCTTTAGTAAGAATCCATCTACTTACTATAAATAACCTGCTCACTCGATTGCATACCAACGATAGAAATACTCGATGGATACAGGGAACATAGAAGGAAAAAAGGAAGGATTTAGGAATCACAAAGGGAATCTGAATAGCCATGGAAGCGATATAATATCCTCGAACAGAATCACTTATCCAAAATAACTATTCAGACAACTTCATTGAGATAAATTCGGATTAGTGGTTAGTCATAGCTATATACTCTTTGCAGAACTAAATCCAACTAACCGTTATTTACTCCATGCAGTTACGGACCATTAAAACTTGATAATATTATGAATGGTGGAGAGCCATAGGTATATACTCTTTACCAGGACAATATCCAACCAATCAAAAATTATCATGCATAGTCTGTGTGTTATTCAACAGGGTGTCTCAACCGTATCTATTGTGAAAACAAATCCACCGTTGATACAAGCACAGATTTATAACGCAGGGATACTTCTGATCGTACATTAGTCGCACATGTCAAGAGATGGAATTTGACTTTTATTTTTACTTGATTCGGAACCTGCCGGATCGAGGCCCCACACGTTTGGGCGCCATTTTATTTATTTTTATTATTATTCTGTAGCATACAACGAATCGAAATTCCTTGTAGTACTGTTGAGCGGATGTTAGGGTATTGTTGGGTCGCTAGCACGCGCTTGCATCCGGCTCAGATGTGTCGGCAATGGGGGGTTCAAACGAAAACCGCAACAACTGTGCTCACGACAATAAAAAGACAAATAAAAAAAAACAGTACAATAACATTTTAAAATGAAATTAAATTTTAAATTTTGAAATTTTGAAACTGGGACTAACAAATTAGCCGAACCAACATTTGTTGCAGAGGATTGGGGAAACCCAGAAAAAACCCAATCAGATCGGTAGTTGTTAGTTAGGTTAGTTGTTAGAATTAAATGTTAATGAGTTAATGATGGCATTTTTAATAGCTATTAGGGAACTCTCTGAGTTAATTACTCCAGAAAGTTTGTTGTAATCAGAGCAGAGAATTCGGAAAGGCTCATGCAGGCTATAATTGTTATTACAGAAATCAAGCAATAGAGGTGCAAAATTTCGGGTTAATCTAGAGGGGATAGAGAAGTTAATTTGATTTAGCAAGATCGGGGAATCGATATCATACTTAATCAACTTAACAAGGAACATGACACCTAACATTAAACGGCGGTTAGCAAGAGAAGTTAAGTTTATTAGAAGTAGTCTACTAGAATTTAATTTAATTTTAATGAGGACTCTAAAGGAAGTGCTATATCATGTTTTTGTTATAAACTACTTTGCATAATAAACTGGTCTCTATATGTAGGTATAGGAAAATAGAAATGCAAGTGGCTGCAATTAATAATAATGGGTAATTTCTCAAAAATTTACGTTAAGTGATATTTAAAATTAAATCAAAAACTACCATGATTAAGGTATATATATGATGGTATATATATGGTTGTCACTTACGATTTTTTTTGGTATCCCACGACGAAAGATCTTTCGTGTTGGTAGATGGTGTGTTTGGTGTGGTTATGTATTTTGAGTTTTTTTTTTAAATTCACTTAGTAAAAAATTTAAAGTGTTTGAGGGTCGGTGTAGCAATTATGTTTTTTATTTTCTTTATATTTGTACGGCATGATCTTATTTTTAATAATGATTAAGGCATCAAAAGGGTGTACTTAGGTAAAAACAACCAAAATTATAATTTTTCCACATGCATTTCGATTATCTATCACCTTTTTCAACCTAGCCTAAAAGTAAACTTTTAAAAAAATAGATTTTAACAACTTTGTAGCATTGCGCCACCTTCTCTTTTAACTATTTTAACAAATTAATTTTTAAGAAAACACTTATAATTACTGTCTTTGCTTTGTGGTGGTTAATCCTATTGGATTATATTCTCTTCACTATTTTCTTCATATCAAAATTTTCACGGAACACGTGGCATTCTAGTTTATCATATTTTTCCATTTAAATTGGCACTCGATTTTCATTAATTTTTGGGGATATTTTGGGGATCACTTTCACTTTTTGGTCATTTAGTTATATGTTTCCAGTATAGATGATCCCTCCCATAAAGAATGGAGCACCCTGGGGAAAAAGTCGGGCTCCGCTGGACACCTAAGTGCAGGTGCACCCAAAGGTGAAAATTATGGCCAAAGTTAACTATACCATATCTTATATAGGTATATATAAAGAGCCAGAATCTAAAGATTAAATATAATTAGATTCTGCAGAAAACAATTTTCTCGCCATGAGATAAAATATTTACCTGGTCTGGCACCAAAGTTGGGGGTCTAGTCACGCTAATTTTTCTTAATCCAGAAAAATATACCGCATCCTAAATAGAATTTATATATTTAATTAGGTAGAAGAGTACTTACTATTTATTAATCTTGAAACAAAAATTTTAAAGCAGCATGTGCCGAAAAATTTAATATTTTTTCCACGCTTGAGAAGATTTTTTTCTTCAGCGAGAGCGCACGTCCGACGTCTTGGTCTGATCAAAGAAGAAGAGATCAAAGACAGTCACCGTGATCGATATGTCGATTGGCCTTGACCTAGTTACCGATGCAAGTCGATTGCAGATAATTGCATTCACTTAGCGGAACTAGTACCCTAGGTCACATGCCCAGGTCATAGATGGCGCTTTTGGACATAAAATATTTTTCATTGCCTACTTTTAGGTCGAATTTATTCGTTACGTTATATCAAACCTTTAAACAGAAAATAGACCAGTGACAAGCGCCACTACACATATCGGCCATGGCCTGATCTGTGTCCGCCACAGCGTTATCAAACAAAAGTTTAGAAGGAAAGACCGCTGACTTACGCTTCATGTTAACAAAACTATAAAACTTTTTAGGATTCTGAAAAAACTGAAACCTACATCTGTTCAAATAGTTTTTATAACATTTCGCGTTAAGCACGGTAAAATTTGCCCGAGCAGTTAAGTAGCGGGAAAAGATAAGCGGTGAGTTTTTAATCTTATATTTCTTGAATAAGCTACTCTTTAAGAAATTTTATGTTCATTGCGACGCTAGCGATTGTGGCGTGGGAGCAGTATTGGTTTAGTTGTCAGATGAAAATGAAGAGCGCAATGTTGCCTTCATGTCGAAGAAGCTCAACTCTGCGCAACGCAACTACAGTGTCACAGAACGTGAATGCAACACATGGCAGCTCCTACAAACTCCTCAACAAGAAGATCAGCTTGTGGCATTAAGGAAGCAGCTAAAGGCAAATGTATTTAAAGCATTTGAAATTAATGAGAGGCAGTATAACTTGCTCTCACGCGAAGTGTCCTACTGTGTGGGGCAGGAAATCTTCCAAAGAAATTTCACGCAAAGCAATTTCGCTAAGCAAATTAATGCTAAGTCGAATCTTCAGTGGATCAAATCCAGGATAAAAGCGAAATTGGGTTCAGCTTATATTTATTGGAGGATCTGCAGGGAAGAGAGCTAGGTACTTATCACGCGAAGGATCTAAAGCAGTAAAAGCGTCGGGATGACCTCTTTGAATCTTCTTCAAGTCATTTCCCTGGCTTCAAGGAAGCTTTGAATTGACTTGTGGCTGTAGTGTACATCCCTGATCTTTCGTTAAGATATCGATGTTAGTGTTGGTTAAGTCTCTAGGGACTAGCTGAGCCCTCCCTCAACAAACTATCGAATAATTAATATCGATCAACGAAAAAGTTGAACTTTGCCATATCTAAGCCCTTAGTCCATCTCTTTTTCTTGTCTGACGCTAGCTAACGTGACCTGCCTCTATACATTTCAAAATGAGAAAAATTTATATTTATTATACCAAGTAAGTACTTTGTTAACAGCAGATACTTATTGCTTGGGCAGGCCCTAATAAATTCCTGGTTTTTCTCCAATTAAATCTTTGGTTGAAAGAGAATGCGCGAAATGTGTGCAACTGTTTTCCCAGGCACAGTTTGACAGTCACCTATTTTTCTCAAACTGCCTAAGCGAAAGTCACACACGCACGCACAACCAGAAAATTAATTAAACAGCTGATAAGTTCTATAACTCGAGAGCAGCATTAGAAATAAAATTAAAATTGTTTCAATGAATTAAAGCTATTCAAACCGTTCTTATACGGAAATTCAAATGTATTCAAAGTAATGAACTTGTTATAAATCTGAATTAAATCTAAATTACAACCTAGCTTAAGTAACGTAATTTTCTAATATATGAATCTCTACTTTATGGCCGATTAATTTAATTTTGTTTGGACGAGCATGTACACATGGTAGGCATAAATTTGTTCTGAGTATCTTTAATACAACTTTCAACTTTACCCAACAACCGTTCAATGGGCCCATCGTTCGAGAGAGTTGAGGATTAAATGGAAAAAGATATATAAAAGAAAATTTAAAAATGAGTGAGTCTACCCAGTAGTTTGAACATCAATTAGTATATAAATGCCACGTGTTTTTTTTTTCTCAGTCGAAGGCCTATTTTCTTTGAGCAGTAATTAAGACTGCATTTATTTTGATTTACCTTCTCTCAAAAAAAAAAACAGAAATGTATTTAAAATTTGTAAATGAATTTATATAAAATAGAATTGAATATGGATAACTAAATATTGTTATGGGTCTATCTGGATCTTTGCTGAGACAACATGAAATAATTTAATAATCGTATTCTTTGAATATTAGGGGCAATACTTAGATATCACCAGATACATTGCCATGGTAGGGTGGCTAGAGACGAGGGACAACAACACCTAGTTCCCTCTGATGAATAATTCCAGTATTCATTTGAAAAGGTGTGTCGGCACCGATTTTGTTATTCTCGTAGATATTGTCACTATGCTAGTGAAACCGTGCACTTATATTTTATAATGTACTAGGTACTAGGGAGTTTGGCATGGAAAACCCCGACCAATCCGGCGAGCTTGGACCGAGCAAAGCAAGAGTGCACATCCTCCGGACCCAAAACTCCACGGGCTCAGGCTTCTATCAGTCACCTTAGCCTGAGCTTGAAAGCCGTTAAAACATACTAGGCTGTACACTACAAGCGGCAGTCTGATTATATTTAACGCATCCACTTGCTCAAGACAGCACGTGCTTGAGTCAGACTCGTGAACACTTCGGAACTCGACATTAGCCTGCGCCGATTTATGGCCCACTTGATGAGTGGATGCAGGATGCCCGACTTGTGGTCACGGTCCACCACTGCATTCCCACCTCCTGCTCGCCTCAATCTCCTCTCTATCTGTGCCCATCTGCCTAGTTGGCGTGCAATTTGGACGCTTTGAGGCAAGTTATGAGCGCAGGACTTGAACTTTGAATCACCCACAGTCGCTGGGAATCCACGACAGAGAGAAGACAAAGAGACAGAGCGGGGTAAGGTGTGTTGGCATCTGCTCTGCAATTGACATTTATCGCTGTCGGGTACTCACAACTCTTTGGGACAACTTAACAACTCATTAACACGCTCAACTGAAGCAGGAGAACAATAATCGTACGACAATTGTCCCTTCCGATTGAGCATGCAGCCTTTTAAATGCCGTAATTCACTTGGCCCCAAGAAGTCAAAGGTCAAGATAGCGGTGAGACCGACCGCCACGATGGTGCTGAAATCTGCCGAAAATACCAAGGAGGACACACGGCGAGGGGATGAAAACTCCTGGAAAAAGGTGGAGAACTCGAAAAGCTGAAGAAGAACAGTAAAACCAGCCGCCATCGTCGTCAAGGGCAAGGAGGGCACGAGGTCACGATGACGGAGGAGCTCCTTTAAGCGCTGATAACACAGTTCGCCGAATTCGGTGTGTCGCCAGCCTCAATTGTTTCCATCCGGAAATCACACGGAGGCACTCAGACGGCAGCAGTGAAGGTCCATACCGATAAGGCAGAGAAACTTGCCAAGGAAGGCAAGGTCAGAGTTGGATGGGTAATCTGCCGTATCCGGCGCAAAACGCAGCCCATGAGGTGCCTCAAGTGCATGGAGTTCGGTCACATAGCCAGCCGCTGCACAGGAGCAGACTGCACGGGTTTTTGCTTCAAATGTGGCGAGAAGGGACACAAGGCGAAGAGCTGCAGTATCAAACACAAGTGCATCCTATGCACTAGGAAAGGACAGTAGGACACTAGTCATCCACCCAACAGCAGCCGATGCCCATACATGGCAACCGCGCAGGCTCGATGAAGCCAACAATGACTAGGATATACCAACTCAACCTTAACCACTGCGAAGCATCTGATGACCTGCTAGAGCAGTCGGTAAGGGAGTGTATGATTGACGTTGCCTTACTGAGCAAGCCGTATAGCAAAAGGTCCCCCAGTACGTGGGCTGGGGACCGCCTAGAAAAGGCGGCGGTATGGAGCTGCGGTCAGCCAGTAGTACAGATTCTCGAAGTTCTACAAGAAGAAGGTTTCGTGCGCACTAAGATGTACGGACTGTACATCTACAGTTTCTACTTGGCACCTTCAATGCCTATGGATTGCTATGAGCGAGTTATAGATGGGCCGTAGCTCCACGTGGACAGTTGGTTATGTTATATGTTTTACTTCCAAACACAGATTAGTTAACAAATATTTCTTTTATGACTTCTTTTTGTATTTGAAAAAAATTACATTTAATGGTAGAGTTAATTTTCCGGTTTTTAGTGTGTCTCTTCGTACCATCAAAATGCAAGTGGCCATGCGTCGCAACAACTTCTTTTGCCTCACGACGAAACTGCGCTGCCATGATCAGGTATGACTGGTGATGAGACCGGGATGAAGATTGTCATTCTTTCTTATTGCAAAGGTATAATTCCCGCGGTGAGAAAAAAGAATACAATCAAACATGCGTATGGTACTTTAAGGTGCGTTCCATTCTATCGTGAAGCTCCGTATTTGTCTTCCATAATCCTTATCGAAATTGGAACCAGCTTCTGACAGATTGTTGAGTAAGTTCGGTAGCTCCGGGGTCATGATGGTGACGATGTCCTCATGGTTAGATGTATTGAAGATAGCTTTTTGCAGGTCTCACATATTTACATGATGAATTCTACTATATTCTTCCTTAAATTACAATGTTTGTGTGTTCTTACTCACTATAAAGTTATACAGTTTGATGTAACAATAATTTGTGTATTATTAATAGGTACGGAATGAATTAATTTGTTAACTGGTTAATGTCTAATGTAAACATAGGTATTTTAACATAAAAGGGAAATTAAGTTCTAATTTTGGTTTCATGACTTTTTTTGTATTTATATATAAAATTAGGAATTATTTTAGTTTCGCACTAAGGTTTCTGCAATTTATTTAAGCGTAACATAGTCAAATCTATATTAGCGTTTACTTTACACTTTAGTTTACTGTACCTTCCAAAAATTTGTTTTTGTTATTTACATTATTTATTTCTTTAGCAATTTGAGTTTTCTGTTTATCGTATCCATGTATGTTTGTTATTATTCAGGTTATATTTGGAATTCTCTACTTGCGTCCTAATTGTTTGTAGTAAAGGTAACGCCCTTATCAGTATCTACACTCTGTTTTGAAAATCTAGGGGTGAGCTTATTGCGTCTATTTTCCTTACGAAATACTACGTCTTCTGTTTCTACCTGGATAGCTTCTTTCCTTTCTTGATTTAACTTTCCAATGTTATGAACCTTGTTGTTTTGAACTAGTTCACATACTTTAGGGTATATTGTCATGCTCATCGTCAAATTTAATGGTTTGCTGGAATACAATTCATAAGGAGTCAGCTTAGTAGCCGAGTGTATAGCGTTATTATATGTAATGAAAGTTTCTATTAGAATCTCCTCGTGGTCTATCTGTACTTTTTTCTTTTTCTTTTCTTCCAAAATGATTCGATACACTTCAGTGAGTGTAGAATGTAGTCTTTCGACTGGGGCATTACTAGAAGATTGTTTAAAGGACGTGACATGTCGTTCTATATTATATTGTTTGCAAAAATCCTTGAAAAGGTTTGAATTGTATTCAGCCCCTTGATCGTAAACAATTTTTTTAGGTATGCCGTTCGCTACTATGAATCGCCTAATAGCGTTCACTATATTTATTACGTCTCTTGTAGGAATTGTATATCCAAGGGCAAACTTAGAAAATTTGTCAATGACAGTAACAACATATTTATGTATATCTAAAGACATGGTAGGTGTCTCGGTTACTTGGAATTTAATATTTGGGGGGTGGCGGTTATATTTTAAGGTGTGACAGACATCGCAATAATTTATAGTCTGGGCAATTTTTGATTTCATATTTGGAAAATAGAATTGTCTTTTCATGTGAGCAACGGTTTCGTCTGTACCTCTATGATTATTATTTGTGTGATATTTGTTAATTTGAAACTCTTGGTCCTGTGTTTCTAGTAAATCGGTTAAGAAGATAGTACATCTTAAAATGTTATAAATGTTATTGTTTGAAAAGTATTTTTTATAACTCTCTGGTATTTGTTGAAAAATATCGTCGGGTGCAAAAATTGCAACAGTCCTGTTTGGCTTCAAGGTTTTCTTTAAAATATCTGTAATTCGTTGTTCTGTAAATGACAGTTCAGAAATTATTTGTCTCGTTTTTCGTTTAAATATAACTTCAGTTTTAGATTCTATAGGAGCACCATATTTCAATATTACTTGGTAGTTAAAATCGTTTAAGGGTTTTTCTGAGATATGGATGTGATCATCCATGTGTTCGTCTGCTGAGTGGACTGCATCTCCACACGTCCCTGTTATTGAGCTACTATTATTTATGTTCATGTCGATTTCTACACTGCTCCGCTACCAAGTTTTGAGAACCTTTCTTATACAAAATTTCGTAATCATATTCTAATAATTGCATTCTCCATCTAACTATTTTGGAGGTCGGTTCCTTAAAACTCATCAGCCATGTAAGTGGCTTATGATCAGTTACTATAACGAATTTTCTTCCAAACAAGTAAGGGCGAAAGTATTTAACAGCCCATATTATTGCTAACATTTCTTTCTCGACAGTGGCATAATTTCGTTCTGTATCAGACAATGTTCTACTTGCAAATCAGACCGGCTTGTCCGAACCCAAGGGTCCTTGTGATAGCACTGCTCCAAGGGCAACGTTACTTGCGTCTGTTGTTAAGATAAATCTTTTAGAAAGGTCTGGATATTGTAGTAGGGGATCATTGCAAAGAATGGTTTTGCATTTTTCGAATGTATCAATATATTCCTGGTCTATTGTAACAGATTTTAAATTGCCTTTTAATTGGACTGTAAGTGGATTCGTTATTCTGGCCATATCTTTAATAAACTTCCTATAATAGCCCAGTAATCCTAAAAAGGATTTAATTTGTTTTTTAGAACGAGGCAAGGGAATTTTCTGAATGGTGATAATCTTGTCCGGATTTGGTTTAATACCTTGGTCCGTAACAATGTGTACTAAAAATTCTGTCTCTTTCTTTAAAAATTTTGATTTTTGTGAATGGAGCTTTAATTTGGCGTCACTTTTTTGCTGAATACTTCTTTTAAGTCTGATATGTGTTGTTGCAATGAACCAGAAAAATTATGATGTCGTCGAGATAAACTAAACAACATCTCCCTTTCAAGTCACCTAAAACGTTGTTCATTACCCTTTGAAATGTTGCAGGGGCATTTGTCAGACCAAATGGCAATCTGATAAATTCGAAGTGTCCGTCTAATGCCGTAAAGGCTGTTTTAGGAATATCTTTCGGTTCCATTTGTATTTGGTGATAACCACTAGCCAAATCTTAAGTCGAAAAATATCTAGCTCTACCTATCTTATCAAGTACTTCGTTAATATTAGGGATGGGATACCTGTCTTTAACGGTTTTTTCGTTCAGTTTTCTATAGTCAATAACTAATCTCCATTTTTGTTCTTTTGTTTCGGATTTCTTCGGAACCAACCAAACAGGTGAGCTTCAAGGTGAATGGCTTTCTCTAATTATGTTTTGTTCTAACATATTTTTGATTTGGTCATTGATCTCTTTTTGTTCTTGGTAGGAGTATTTAAAGGGTTTGGCATACAGGGGTATGTCGTCTGTAGTTTCCATTTTGTGTTTGTTTGTATTTGAGAATGATAACACAGGCCACAAAAAAAAATAAGTTTCATGATCTGGGTAAGTGGCATATGCAGTTATATGTATTTTGGGTCGCTGAATCCGAATCCGGAGTCAGAATTTCGCCATCACGTCTGGACTTCGACATAACCTCACAAAACTGAAAAACCTTAAAATATCCCCCCATAAGATATAGAATCGTGATCTAGGCATGCGATATATGTTTTAACATATATTTTGTCCTTCTAAGTCCGAATCAGAAGTCAAAATTAAAATAGCACGTCTGAGTTTCGACTTAACCTCAAAAAACTCGAAAAATTTTTTAAGCCCCAAAAAATAATGGGGGTCATGATCGAATCCGAATCCGAGAAAAAAACTAGCCTATTACGTCAGAATTTTAACCTAACCTAAAAAATTTTTTAAAAACTTTCCAAAATTTTTTACTTTTTTTAATATTGGATTAGGGTATATTCAAATTTAATATAAAATTAGCTTTCTTTTTGAATATACCCCCTTTTGAGCATTATTTTATCAGTATTCGGAATAGGTTCATATGAGTACTGATTTATTACTTCAAAACTGTATTTTAACTTATAAAAAACATAAACTAAATACGTAATTCCACATATTAGCACAAATGCAGTAATAAATTATCAAAAAAATTTAAATTTTTGGAAATTTTTCAAAAAATTTTTAGGTTAGGTTGAATTTCAGACGTGTTTGACTGATTTTGACATTGGATTCGGATTCGGAAGGTTTAAAAACATATAGAAACATATATCGCATGACCCGATCATGACCCCCCATTATTTTTTGGGGTTTCACATTTTTTTCTAGTTTTTTGAGGTTAAGTCGAAACTCACACGTGCTACGTAAATTTTGACTTTGGATTCGGACTTAGAAGGACAAAATACATGATAAAAAATATATCGCATGCTCAGATCAGGATTCAATATCTTTTGGGGGATATTTTAAGGTTTTTCAGTTTTGTGAGATTATGTCGAAGTCCAGACGTGATGGCGAAATTCTGACTCCGGATTCGGATTCAACGACCCAAAATACATATAACTGCATATGCCGCTTACCCAGATCATGAAACTTTTTTTTTTTGTGGGCCTGTGTAATCTATCTGACGGGTCGTGAAAAAGGAAGGGAAATTGCAAACATAGGTGTTTAAGTTCTTCGTGGTTTTAACTGGGTCTCCGGAGTTGATTTACCCTCTTATTCTAGTAGACTACTTCTAATAAATTTAACTTCTCTTGCTAACCGCCGCTTAATGTTTGTAACGGTTGGCAATTGGTTGCCATTCCCTATAGGCTGTTGGAATTCATGGACTTGACCGCACGTTTCAATTTCCGGCTCCTGCTCGTCGGCTAAGGGGTGGTGATCCTTAAAATGGCCAAGTCCAAGGCCTACAATATAATTTAAATAATAAAACGTGCTGACGATGACGATCTAAGACGTCGGAGAGATATATGTGCAACCCTTCACTTTGTATAGATAATATTGGCAAACTGGAGTATAAGGTTGGCACACAGATGTTACGTGGCCAGTTTAGCCCGCCCTGCCTTTGGTCGCCCCATTCCTATGGGTGCATCTTGGATGGCGACCCCTTACAGAGATTACATTAGTTCGGGTTCAATCGTTATAATTAATTTATTCCATTATTAAATAATACTCCTAACATTTAAACAATTTAAAATTATAACCTGACATGACACTGAGATATTAAACGTGTTCGAGCAGTAGTTAAGATAAAAATTTAAGAGAGCACAAGAAGTGTAATGAAAATCTCTCTCTTGTTTTAAGTCGATCGGCAATTGCCGACGGCAAAAATTGAGAGTGCGTGGCCAAGTTGTGGTCACCGCTCTATATAGTATAATTTTCGCTATCGAAAGGAAAGCAGCATACTTGAGCCACCAGCAATAATAAATTGTGTTAAAATTCGAAACCACCGCGTCTCAATTTGATTTATTTAATTCGTTTGATTTTCGGTTCTCTAAAAAGCTTAGAGAATTTTCAAAACGCAATTGTATAAATAACTAATTTAAAAATAAGGTCTAGCAATTATCATGTAAATAAAAAAATATAAATAAAAATATAAAGTTCAACGCTGCCAATAATTCAAATCAAAATTTTCCTTCTTTGTTTATGTTTGTTTTGTTTTGATTGTCACTCAATTTCCTATCCGGTCTACGGACTAAAACAGCTGAGGGTCAAAATGTGACATGGGCACACTTATAGGTTTCACTCAAATTGACTGAATGGAGATAGAGAGACTGCAATTGAGTGATTCTGTGTCGCGTAAAACTTTAGTGCGTATATCGTGTGATCGCAAATAGATTTTTAAATTTTGCTCGGGTGTGACAAATAAAAAAGGTAAGTAATCGTTTTATTGGTGGCGGAGCATAGTTTAGTTATGTGCCAAAGTTATTTTTTTTTGTTTTGTGATTGTGATTTGTTTACCAAAAAAAAATTACATGCATATACAAACATATGTTGGCCATAAAAGTGTTATAGGTGTTGTTTACTCACTTTATTTTTTTCCACATCCCGCGACGAAAGCGCTTTCGAAGAGGTGCTAAGAAAAGGAGTTATAATTTATATATGCACATACATTAACCAACCTTGCTTCCAACAAAATTTAAAACCATATGTAATTATGTATGCCTATGCGCTTGCATATACATACATAGCTACATAAAGTTGTATGTTTAATTATGTCTCCTCTTTCGCTCTCTTCGTTTTCTTATTTGTCTTCTGAGTGCTTTGTGTGTATTTTGTTTCTCGCGATGCAGACTCAATTCACTCAACTCAAATCGCTATTAATTGTCCCTCAAATTTATATTTGTTCTGTGGCAAATTGTCAAGTTCCAACCACCATTAAGCAATTGCGTAGATTTTTAGGTTTAGCGGTATGATATAGGCGGTTTGTGGATAATTACGCCACAGTTAGTTTTGGCCTGACCGAATTGTTAAAACAGAAAATAGGTTTTAAATGGAATGAGACTGCCCAGGAATCTTTCGAAAAATTGAAATCCTGTTTAACAGTCGTACCCATTCTAATAACTCCTAATTTTTCTGAACCATTTGTCTTACTTTGTGACGCTAGCACCTATGGAATCGGTTGTGTATTAGCACAAAAACGAGACGGAGTCGTATTCCCAATAGCGTATATGTCCGAAAAATTATCTAAAGCTCAGCGTAACTATTCAGTTACGGAGCTAGAATGCTTAGCGGTTATAAAAGGTATAACAAAGTTTCGTTCTTATATTGAAGGACAGGAATTCCTCGTCATAACCGATCATGCGTCTCTTCAATGGCTTATGCAACAAAAAGATTTATCTGGCAGATTAGCCAGATGGTCGATGAAGTTACGATCATTTACTTTTGACATTTTACATAGAAGCGGTTCGCAAAATGTTGTGGCTGACACCTTGTCACGTAGAGATGAACCTACAATTGAATTAATAACCATTTTTAAAGAAGGTCCAACAGAATCAAAACAATTCAATTCGCCTGAATATCAATCTCTTATTGGAAAGATTAAATTAAATCAGTCCAAAACACCTGATTTAAAAATCGTTGACAAATATGTGTATAAGAGGACTCAATTCGCATCTGGTGACCAGAGTCAAGAAGATTTTTCATGGAAGCTTTGGGTACCCTCTGGCTTAGTGGAAGATGTACTTAACCAAGCACATAATATGCCGAGTTCTGCAAACTGTCGAATGAGTAAGACTGTTGACAAAATAAAGAGACATTTCTTTTGGCCGCGTATGGTCAGCGAAATTCGGCAATACATATCAGAATGTGATGTCTGTAGAAATACCAAGAGTCCAAACACAGCCCTAAAACCACCGATGGGCAGACCACTCACTTCGGAACGACCTTTTCAGAAATTATATATTAACCTTTTAGGACCTTATCCGCGTTCGAAAAGTGGCAATATTGGTTTGTTGATAATAGTTGACCATAACACAAAGTTTCATCGAGTACATCAGGAGAATGCAAATTAGATATAATTTACGTTGTCGACAAGCTCAATTAAACGAAGGAGATAAAGTGTATGCTAGAAATTTCACACAGAGTAATGCTATTAAAAAGTTTAGTTCAAAACTCGCACCTGTGTTTATTTCAGCGTCGGTAAAGAAAAAACGAAGCCCGTATTATTACGAGTTAGTAGACGACAAAGAGAAACCTCTGGGAGTATTCCACTTAAAAGACATAAAAGTAAGCAAAAAGAAATAATGGTCTTCAGATAATGCATCTTCGAATAGGTCTTGTTCCATTATCTGCGCTGTAGTATCCCAAGCAGAATGCTTTCGAATATAAATTCGAAATTCGAAATTGCCCCTCTTTTTGCACTGAACTCGGTTAGCACAGCATAAAGTTTATCTCTTATCTCTCTTAAGTCAATTTAGAATACGTGTGCGTTAAAGTAACTTTAGATCATATTTCAGTTTATGTAACTTGCTCTTACATTCCTCCTTCCTCAGAAACTTATTTGTATCTTGAACACCTGTCTTGTATTAAATCTATAGAATCAAAACTTTCGGATAGAGATTACCTATTGGTTTTTGGTGATTTCAATTTACCTCAAATAGATTGGTCCTCTCATTCAAATGTTTTGATTCCCTCCATCTTTAACCCATTTATCAATGGTCTCTCTGAACTATCCTTGTTTCAAATTAACACTTTCCTTAACCATAAATGCAAAATCCTTGACTTAATTTTCACTTCTGATACTCACATTAATAACATTTCAAGAACTAATCCCTTAGTCTTTCCTGAAGATCCTTATCATCCTACATTAGAACTTGTTTTAAAACTACCGTCCCCCGTGCAAACTGAAATTGTTAAGTGTGTTTCGAAGTCACGCTGCTTCCGCAAAACTAACTTTGTGAGGCTTAATAATTTTATTCTAGAACACGATTGGTCTTGTTTTTATGCATGCTCGAACTTAGCAACTTGTACTTCATATTTTTATAATACCTTGAACAAATTTTTCGACGAGTGTTTCCCACGTGTATATCCAGCCAAGACTAAAAGTCTTCCATGGTTTACACGTGAGTTATTCACGGTGAAAAACTTAAAATCTCGGTATTATAAGAAATTTAAAATAAACGGGAAATCCTTCTGATTTTTCTCGTTATACTCTTGCAAAGGCTAACTTTATTGCTTTTAATAAACGTTATAATGACTATATACATCGCTGTCGGCTTCAATTTGCACGTGACCCTAAGCAGTTTTATAATTTTGTTAACTTGAAACGTAGATCTAATGAATTCCCATCTCGTCTCTTTTATGAAAATAATGAAGCAAATAATGATCAGGCCGGTGCTGATCTTTTTGCGAATTTTTTTCAATCAACCTATTCATCTAATACCTATGATTTTAATCTTTCCTATCCTTATCCTATTCATAACTCTAATTCAATTTCTTGCCCTAGTATCGATGAAGATTCTCTTCTTACTAACCTGCACTTGGTTAAACCCATTAACTCACCTGGCCTTACGGAGTACCAGGATGCGTTCTTAGATACTGTGCCTTCTCCTTATATAGACCCATTTTTAGGTTATTCAAATTATCCTTAGCTACTAGTAATTTTCCTTCAGTCTGGAAAGAATCATATTCCATCCCTCTTCACAAAAATGGGTCTAAATCGGAAGTGAAGAATTACAGGTGTATTTCCAAATTATCCTCTATACCTAAATTATTTGAAAAACTTGTTACGGCGCAGCTAACCCACATGTCAACATGGTTTCATGAAATCCAGATCCTCCACGACTAATCTTCTGGAACTCTCATCTCTTGTTATAAAAGGGTTTCAGAAGAAGATGCAAACTGATGTCATTTACACTGATTTTAGTAAGGCTTTTGATTCTGTAAACCACTCACTTCTCATTCATAAGTTGGATCTTATTGGGTTTCCTTACAAATTACTGCTTTGGATTTCAAATTATTTAAAAAATAGGTCCCAAAGAGTTCTTTTCAAACATTCTGTATCTAAGCCAATCTTTGTTACCTCAGGTGTTCCTCAGGGTAGTCATTTGGGTCCTTTACTCTTTAACCTCTTTATTAACGATCTTCCCTCTATTTTGAAATTCTCTAACATTTATATGTATGCTGACGATGTGAAACTTTGCTTTACATACAAGGAGCCGACTTGGAGTTCGCTACAGGTTGATATTGACTCCTTTTGTGATTGGTGCAGCTTTAATCTTTTAAGTTTAAATTGTTCTAAGTGTAAAGTAATGACATTTTACCGAAGTAATTTCCACGTCGTTAACTATACACTTTATCTATCCCCTCTTCTAAGAATATCAAATGTCAATGACCTTGGCATTCTTTTTGACCATAAACTGAAATTTGATTCCCATATTACGCAAATTGTTAATAAGGCCTCTCGAACCCTTGGTTTCATTAAAAGGTGGGCCAAGGAATTCAATGACCCTTATACAACAAAGTTGCTTTATACCTCCCTTGTTCGCCCGATTCTTGAATATGGTTCTTGCATTTGGTCACCGCAATATCATGTTCACCAAGACAGAATTGAGTCTGTGCAAAAACAATTTTTACTTTTTGCTCTTCGTGGTTTTAACTGGGTCTCTGGAGTTGATTTACCCTCTTATTCTAGTAGACTACTTCTAATAAACTTAACTTCTCTTGCTAACCGCCGTTTAATGTTAGGTGTCATGTTCCTTGTTAAGTTGATTAAGTATGATATCGATTCCCCGATCTTGCTAAATCAAATTAACTTCTCTATCCCCTCTAGATTAACCCGAAATTTTGCACCTCTATTGCTTGATTTCTGTAATAACAATTATAGCCTGCATGAGCCTTTCCGAATTCTCTGCTCTGATTACAACAAACTTTCTGGAGTAATTAACTCAGAGAGTTCCCTAATAGCTATTAAAAATGCCATCATTAACTCATTAACATTTAATTCTAACAACTAACCTAACTAACAACTACCGATCTGATTGGGTTTTTTCTGGGTTTCCCCAATCCTCTGCAACAAATGTTGGTTCGGCTAATTTGTTAGTCCCAGTTTCAAAATTTCAAAATTTAAAATTTAATTTCATTTTAAAATGTTATTGTACTGTTTTTTTTATTTGTCTTTTTATTGTCGTGAGCACAGTTGTTGCGGTTTTCGTTTGAACCCCCCATTGCCGACACATCTGAGCCGGATGCAAGCGCGTGCTAGCGACCCAACAATACCCTAACATCCGCTCAACAGTACTACAAGGAATTTCGATTCGTTGTATGCTACAGAATAATAATAAAAATAAATAAAATGGCGCCCAAACGTGTGGGGCCTCGATCCGGCAGGTTCCGAATCAAGTAAAAATAAAAGTCAAATTCCATCTCTTGATTTTGTATTAACGCTGTGACATTCTGCATAATCTGCTGTTGTTGATTTCGCAAAGCGTTTTGTAATAAGGAATCAAAATGGACCGTACTAGTAGTCTGGTGGGGTACTGCATTCAAAAGTTTTTGACCGTTACTGTTGTTATTGATGGTGCAGTGTTGGTTCTGATTATTTCTATTGGTGGACCTGGTTGACATCCCGCGTCGAGGAGTACCTCCTCTATGGTTTCTACCTACTGATCGGTTTCCTATAGAAGTATAACCGTTGCCTTGGTTATCATTTAGGCCAAGCGTTCTTAATTCACGTGCTTGTTCTGCTGCATCTAATTCAGCTGCCAAATTGTTATTCGATAGCGACAATTGTCTAACCGTACACGGATTCTTACAAACCGGACAGCTTCTATTGTTTTGGAGAGATCGTAATATACATTGATTGTGAAATTTATGCTTGCATGGTGAGACTGCCGTTAATTCTTTAGAATTCATAGGGTCGTGACAACTTCCGCAAAATGGGTCTTACTGCTGCAAAGCGTCGCTTAAATCTTCGTGGCTGTGCCTAATAGACATTTTGCTAAGTTTATAATTTTAAAATGGTTTATAATAATTTCATTAAATTTTTGGTTCGTCGCTTTCCCAAAAGGATGTTTTCGTTCAGGCCAGTAAATAATCCTATTCGTCAAAAAGTCACTAGTTGTTCGCTTTAAAAAAAATACTATGGTACTGAAATTGATTTCTTTGAATTGTAAAGGTCGAGCTTCCAATGAATATACTACAGTGTTTATTTTGCGGAACGTTAAATTAATCGAAAAGGATATGACAGCTAAAAATGGGTTTGATTTGGTCGAATGGCAACAATGAAGATGTTGTGTCATCTAGCCTTTTGGGTTAGATGCCAATTATTCTAATAATTGAGAAAAGAAATTATCTCCGATGGTGGTAACATCTCGTTCGGGCCTTAACGTTGGGCGCCATTTATCTTTATGTAGTATGCGCGTTGAAACGTCTTTGACCGAATACTACGTAATACTCGGGCTTCTCATCGAAAGGATATTCAACTTGTGTATGACTGACTAGGCTTCATGCACTTCTTGCTCCGAGCTGTCTGCTCGCCGGATGGGGCGGGGTTCTTTCCTAATCTCGTCCTACGGCCTCATAAAAACAAAAATTAAGTGCACTTTTACTTCTCTAACTAAATGATAAAATAAAAAGGGGTTCTATGTAAGTCGGTTTGATCAATGGACTGGGCTATGCACGACTGATTTCGGAATAGGGTTATTGGGATGCACTAGATGTTACATGTGCTCCCTTCTTTACCCACCCTGCCTTGGTTTGGGTCTCCCCTTGTATAACACAGGCCCACAAAAAAAAAAAAGTTTCATGATCTGGGTAAGCGGCATATGCAATTATATGTAATTTGGGTCGCTGAATCCGAATCCGAATTCAGAATTTCGACATCACGTCTGTACTTCGACATAACCTCACAAAACTGAAAAACCTTAAAATATCCCCCATAAGATATTGAATCGTGATCTAGGCATGCGATATATGTTTTAACATGTATTTTGTCCTTCTTAGTCCGAATCCGAAGTCAAAATTAATATAGCACGTCTGAGTTTCGACTTAACCTCAAAAAACTCGAACAATTTTTGAAGTCCCAAAAAATAATGGGGGGTCATTATCGGGTCATGCGATATATGTTTCTATATGTTTTTGGACCTTCCGAATCCGAATCCAAGAAAAAAACTAGCCTATCACGTCAGAATTTTAACCTAACCTACAAATTTTTTAAAAACTTCCAAAATTTTTGACTTTTTTTAATATTGGATTAGGGTGTATTCAAATTTAATATAAAATTAGCTTTCTTTTTAAATATACCCCCTTTTGAGCATTATTTTATCAGTATTCGGAATAGCTTCATATGAATACTGATTTATTACTTCAAAACTGTATTTTAACTTATAAAAAACATAAACTAAATACGTAATTCCACATATTAGCACAAATGCAGTAATAAATTATCAAAAAAATTTAAAATTTTGGAAATTTTTCAAAAATGTTTTAGGTTAGGTTGAATTTCAGACGTGTTTGACTGATTTTGACATTGGATTCGGATTCGGAAGGTCTAAAAACATATAGAAACATATATCGCATGACCCGATCATGACCCCCCATTATTTTTTGGGGTTTCAAATTTTTTCGAGTTTTTTGAGGTTAAGTCAAAACTCACACGTGCTACGTAAATTTTGACTTCAGATTCGTACTTAGAAGGACAAAATACATGTTAAAACATATATCGCATGCTCAGATCAGGATTCTATATCTTTTGGGGGATATTTTAAGGTTTTTCAGTTTTGTGAGGTTATGTCGAAGTCCAGACGTGATGGCGAAATTCTGACCTCGGATTCGGATTCAGCGACCCAAAATATATATAATTGCATATGCCGCTTACCCAGATCATGAAACTTTTTATTTTTTGTGGGCCTGTGTAATCTACATATTATTTACAGTGTCTGCTGAACTATTGCATATCTATTGTTCCTGCGACGAACCATAAAGATACGATTAAACGGGAGTTTTGTTATTCATGATGCTTACAGACTTCATTTATTACAAATATTAATTTCGATTTCGAGATAAAACATGACTTGGGTTTCACCAAGTATTTAGAACTTTAAGATATTCAGAATATTTCTATGCGCACGGGGAACTAATTCAGATCATTATTCTTAGACATATACATAGTCGTAAATTGTACTTTCTATCACATGACGGTACGTGGACGTAATTGACTGTCCATAATCATTTTTGTTTATACATACTGGGTGTTTAGATATCTTACTCCCTCACAAAATCCGCTTCATGCTGTCGTAGGGCCCTTCGATGCAGGAGCTGTTGAGCTGTCGCTGTTGCCAAAAATACTTAAATGATTATGGTAGATTCATGTGTGATGTGTATGGAAAATTATAGATGATTGTGATAATTCCTCATGCGCACATTTTTACAATGTTTATGCTAGTTATAGGAAATACAAATTAATTAATACTATTGTCAAACTATAATACATATTTAGAGATATTTCATGTAGACGTAAGATGCTGGATTTTATGGCAGTGCCATGTCACCTGGGCGTGCGTTGCACATCGATCGAAATCTGCGTTGCGCACTATAACACCATACACAACAAGGTTAGGTGCAGCCACGTGGTGCGAAAAAGTCTAGCGCCGTGATGCAAGGCAAGAATTAAGCGTAGTCTCACTGTGCGAAGAGTTGTAGCGCAATCATAAATGAGCAAATATAGCGATACTCTGGAAAATGTGTTGGCGTCCACTACGTTGCAGACCCACGCTTATTGGGCACCAAGTTGACCAAACTTACGGGTATCTGACAACGAGTGGTATTGACCGCCAGAAATCGTTGTCGCTGTAAAAATCACAATGATTAGTTAACCAATTGCGCGTGATTAAACACAAATATCACCTTTTTGTTAAACTTTCTACATTGGCTATTATTATATGTATATGATTCCGATTCCGAGATGCCTTTGGCATATATTATTATTTTGCCGGCGTGAGTATAGGTAATTTAACAAGAATATGTGGACTTACAGTTTATTTTGCCACTCGTATTATATTTTCAATAAATATATATTTGCGCTGTGTGAGTCAGCTTCGGCGCCAATTATTGTGCAGAAATGCGCGTTCAGCATCTATTTATAGACGAAAGGTGGCGCTGTCGAAAATTCTCGAAGCAACTCTAACTGCATTAGCTAACTGTTTAATGGTGTGATATTCTTGATTCTCTTTTGGGACCATTCTTCCGCGAGAGGAATTGAGAGCGCCGTTTTTACATAACAGCTGTTTTGAATTCGCCCTCTGTTAATTCTTTACAGAAAGTGTGCAGAGGAGTTCCAACGGATGCTGATCAACTTTGGCACACTACAATATTTGTCGATGTATTATATGTTCGGAATGAGCAGTTCTTGTCGGTGGGGCGGGGACTTCTAGTCCGGATTTTAAGGCGCTAGCGAAAGAAATTCTAGGCTTAGTGCTTGGGACAGTTAAGGGTGGTTGAAACATTGGGTCTGGTCTTTTTAGGTTCCCCTACCGTTGTTTCGTTGGGTTGTTCGGTCGCAGAATCAGCCAAGATAGCATATCGGTTTGAATTATTTACTGTAGAGATTTAATTGCCGTTGTTGGCTTGATTGATTTTGGGTTGGTTACCCGCCTTATTGTTTTGCGGGCTGAGTTTTCTCTTGATCTGGATGTAGCGATCCATTCCAGTTTTAGAACTTGCTATTCGTAGCTGAGAAAGAAACACGTCTGCACTCGACGACGTTCGACCGACGAATACGGGGCTAAATGAAAAACAGAAATACGTGCAAGCTAGAGGTAGAATGTGTGGCACCGCAAAGCTCTTTTTAGATTCGGAATATATAAACAATTATAATGAGTTGAAACATAAATTAATTGATGAATTTCGATGCAGCTGGAACAGTTCTGATATTCATCAACGGCTGAAAGATCGCAAAAAGAAAAAAACGAAGTCTTTTCACGAGTACATGCTGAACATGAAAAAAGTTGCAAGTATGGGTGAAGTAGAAGAGACGGCAGTAATTCGCCACATTGTCAACGGATTGCAGATCAAAAGCGAATTCAAATTTGCCATGTATCGATGCAAAACGTATAAGCAGCTTAAAGAGAAATACCAAACATATGAGCTAGTTCACAGAAACGATAATTATCCGATAAACGATAATCATCAAAGGAACGAAAACAATCAAAAGAACGAGAACAACAATCAGCGGAATCAAATACAAAACAGACGCAGAAAAACCGAAAAAGAAGGAATATTGTTTCAATTGCGTCTCGTCGGAATATAAAAGGAAGGAATGCACATCAGCCACAAAATGCTTCCGCTGCAACGAGGAAGGGCATATTTCACGCAGTTGTCCATCAAACGCTGATCGAGTTCGAGTTATTTCAAATAGTTATCGACTTAAAACAATTCTTTTAAATGGCTTACAGGTGGAGTGCTTATTATTATTATTATTTTCGAAGAGGGAGTCTCCCAGCAGAGAAAGTGCTAGGCACTGCGACCAGAAAGGTCTTTTGTGCCTGTAATGCTCTCCCCTATCTTGACAAAAGCTGTTCTGCTTCCCTAATGAAGCATAACAGGTCTTTCGTCGAGGAATGGACAATGTGCTCGGGAACTGCGATTTCCACGTGCAGATGCTTCCTCCTAACCCAAACCAAGGCTGGACAATCACATAGAATGTGTTTGGTGGTTTCGTCGTCCTCTCTACAGAGCCTGCATTCTGTATCTGAAGACAGACGCATTTTTGAGAGGTGATAGTTCACCACGTGGTGACCACTAAAGTAACCTATAAGGAGATAGAGATCTCTCCTGGAGAGTAGGTTTGTTCTTCGTTTAACCGAGGGATTTGTAAGCTCTTTAGCCACAAAATGCTTCCGCTGCAACGAGGAAGGGCATATTTCACGCAGTTGTCCATCAAACGCTGATCGAGTTCGAGTTATTTCAAATAGTTATCGACTTAAAACAATTCTTTTAAATGGCTTACAGGAATCGGGTCAACATCTTTGTCGACAGTCAGGCGGCTATCAAATCCATGCAATCCTATGTCATCAGCTCCGGATGTGTACTGGCGAGCAGGCAAGCATTAGATGCACTAAGCAGCCGCTCGAAGGTGCGCATCTTTTGGGTTCCCAGCCACCAGGGCATCGAAGGAAACGAGATGGCAGACAGGCTAGCGAAGGAAGGTGCCGAATCTAGACAACAGACAGTTGAAGAACTGAAGATACCGATACGATCAATAAGCCACAGCTTAGAAGAAAGCGCTGCAGTAATAGCAGGAAGAAGGTGGCATAGAACAACAAACTGCAAGATAACACGCATTATGTGTAATCATGCAAATGCGAAACTTACCCAATACGTCATTCAGCTCCCGAGAAGAGACTGTAGAATAATGACAGGTATACTCACAGGTCACTGCCTGACCGCAACGCACGCTAAGAAGTTGGGCATAACCGACAACGAAGAATGCAGGAAATGCAAGGTACCAGGAGTAAAAGAAACTCTGGAACACCTCATCTGCGACTGTCCCGCACTCATGACCTCGAGAGCGAAATGCCTTGGAAGCCCCCTGCTTGCATCACTGAAGGAAGCGGCGGGCCTGGCACCCCAAAAACTCCTGGCCTTTGCCAAACTAACCAGCACACTAGACTGGGATAATTAAATCAAAATTAACAGCCTCCATCGCTTATCCGGCAACACTAAGGATCATACTGATCTATGTGAGACCCCCACCTGGGGGCCTGCCGATATAACCTAACCTAACCTATATGTGTGTAGGACTGTTTTAATTTGCATTGGCTGCTGTAAATTTTGTTGTTTGCTTAGGGGTACGAAGTCTGGGTTAATAAATGAAACATTTGATCCGCTGTCTATTAAGAATTTTAACGGTCTGCCAAATGGCGATTCAATTAAAATATAGATTAGTGCTCTTCTACATTTTGATTTTGTGGTATAATTAAGGGGATGTCCGAGGTATTTATTGAAAAATTTGGGACGTCTTCTACATTGTTAAGTTCAACATATTCCCTACTGGTGCTTTTCTGTGTTCTATCTGAGTTTACGGATCCTCCTACTCCTGCGGACCCTCCTTGGCTCCGCTCTGGTCCAGTAGATCCTGAATAACTACCTCTTTTATACTGTTGTCCCCTGTTGTTGCTATAATTTCTATAGTTATTTTGTTGTTCTTGGTTTCTCATGGTGTTGTTGTAGTTTCCGTTGTTGGTTCGTTGTGTGTTTGTGATATAAATGTTGTCGTTTTGCTGTCTTGCATCGTAAGTTAGTCCATTACTGTTGTTGTTATAGCTGTAACGTACCCGTTTTTGGTTTTGTCTCTCATAGTCTTGCCTAGCTCTTTCTCTCATATATTCATCTCTGAACTCTTTTGCTATTTCATTTGCCTGTCTTAATGTTTTTGGATTTTCAGCTTTTACCGTCCATTTTAACGGGTTTTTCAGTCCGGCTATGAACTTCTGTACGCAAGTCTTTTCATATGAATTTTCTTTTATTTTGCGTATTTCATCGTTTAGTTCCTCTCTTTCTAAAATATCTAGTATCGCTGTTCGTATGCCTGATATTTCTTGGTATAACAATTTGATAGATAACCTGAAAAATCTCTAAGCTTTTTTAGAGAAATCGAAACGATATTAATTAAATAAATAAAAGGACGCGGAGTTCGACTTCAAATGTTTTTAATATGCGAGTATGTGTAGTTGGCTTCAGTGCTCAAACGAAACTAGTCTGTAATATACATAGGTGAGAGTGGGTCACAGTCCGACCGCACTCTCCGAATTAGACGTCGGCATTTGCCGATCGTCTCAACTTAACGACACTTCATGTGCTCTCTTAAATTCTATCTTATCTACGTATTTTTCTATTGACGAGCTCCAACATTCCGGCCCCGTTGAAGAGCTCCGGTCTTCTACAAGTCGGGAGCAGTGCCAGATTGTGAATAGGGCGCCTAATTGCGCCTGCTGGTGTTTGTCGGTCCACTACCCGAACCTTGCCGTCGACCCCTGGGACTATGCGCGTTACGCGCCCGATTGTCCATCGTTGCGGGGGTGTGTTGTCGTCGTGCACCATGACGACCGCACCTTCCACCAGATTGGCCTCGCCTTTGGTCCACTGTGTGCGCTGCTCAACTCGTCCGGCGTTTGCACCAGCCTGTGCTTGGCAGCCTTCACCGCTGCTTCCCACAGTCCTCCGAAGTGCGGTGCTCGAGGGGGAATAAACTTCCAGTGCACCCCTCGCTCCGCTGCGTACCCTATCAGTCGCTCCTTGCTCTTCAGGAATGCCGCCTGCCGCTCTCAGCACGTTGCTCGCTCCCACGACGTTCGTCGCATTGTCGCTGAGCATCGTCTCGGATCGTCCGCGCCTCCAAATGAACCTTTTGAAAACATTCAAAAAAGAATCAGTGAAATGGTCCCTGACAAGTTCCAAGTGAACTGCTTTTGAGGCGAAACAAACAAAAACGGCAACATACGTTTTTACAGGTGGTCTACCACTGATCCGATAGCTGACAAAGAACGGCCCACAATGATCTACACCAGATACTCTAAATGTACTGCTTTGTACTTTAAGGAACGAAATTTTCATTTCTAATGACGATACCACAAGAGAGTCTGGTCTGAGCCGTTTGAAGCAAAGATGAAGCATATATGCGACTATTCGAACTAGCTTAGCAAAGTTGGAGTGACGATGTATCAACTCCACAAAACAATTTTGCGGAACTTCCGCTAGTGTGCCAACCGTCACACCTTTTTCATCTTCCGAAGTTTTCATTTTGAACGACAGATCTCTACAGCTGATTGCCCACTTGGCAAGTGGAAAACTTCCTGATTTCAATATTTGTTGAACTTCATTGCACATAGTGTCAAGTTCTTTTACACTATCTGCACCTGGCAACATATCATCAACATAAAAGCACTTCTTAATCACATCTGATCCATTAGGATGTGATTGTGCGTGTATGTTGGCTTGCTCAAACAAGCAGCGTATCGCCAGAAAAGGTGCAGAAGCTGTACCGTATGTGACTGTATTAAGTCGGTATGCCTGAACATTTTGTGAAGTATTTTCTCTCCACAGAATAGGTTGGAAAGTTCTGTCTTTTTCAGAGACATTTATCTGCCTATACATTTTTGAAATGTTAGCAGTAACGGCATACTTATTCAACCGAAAATTAATCAGGGTTGAATATAGCTCCCTCTGAATTGTCGGCCCCACCATCAGTGTTTCGTTACGTGAAACAGCTGTTGACGTCTTATTAGAAGCGTCGAAAACTACACTAAGCTTGGTGGAGGAACTTTCAGGCCTAAAAACGCATTGATAAGAAGTATAATAATGCTGTTCTAGAGGAGTTGACTTCAGAATGGACATGTGTCCCAAATCTAAATATTCTTTCATGAAGTCATGGTACATGTTTTTAAGAACTGCATCCTTTGATAATTTACGCTCAAGTTGCAAAAAACGCCTTTCAGCAGTTTGAAAGGACAGGCTAAGAACTTTTGGATCGGTCTTGAAAGGGAGATCCACTTGGAAGCGACCAGAAGATAACTGCTTTACAGTTTTCTCGAAGAACAGTTCACAAGCCTGTTGTTCAGCTGTTTGGCGAACAGCCTTCGACTCGAACGGAGATTGATCCAATTCCCAGAAACGGTTAACTACCGAGTCGAGAGAACAATAAGTTTGGGCCATTAAACACCCACTGAACTGATGCCTAGGCACTTGTCCAGTACATTTGCCTGCTACTATCCATCCTAGCAGCGTTTTTTGCATTAAAGGAAGTTCAGAACCTAGTTTTATTTGCCCAACGCACAATAATTCATAAAACAATTCTGCTCCCAAAAGAATGTCCACCTTAGCTGGCCTATTGAATTCTGGGTCTGCCAGTTTTATATTTTTGGGTATTTTCCAATTTGAAATACCCATTGAATGTCCAGGCTGTGTTGTTGAGATGGATTTCAATACCCAACATTCCGCCGAAAAGTTGTGAGAATTTATGCGTGACTGAATAGAAGCACATATCTTATTATTGCTATCTATTGTTGCACCACCCACCATCGATATAGCTAAAGATGTTGGCTCCCGCTTGAGCTGTAACATCTGTGCCATACTCTCAGTCATCAAATTGATTTGGGACCCACTATCAAGTAAGGCTCGTGCAGGATGCAGCTTGCCAAATCTGTCTTTTACATTAACGACAGCTGTGGCGAGAACAATTTGTTCATTGGTTGCTACATGCCCCAAATACGCGTCTGACATAGTCGCTTGAAGTGTGGATACCTCACCTTGAGCAGAGGTAGTATACCTGTGAAGCAACGAATGGTGAGGCTTCGAGCAAATTCGACATTTTGATGCCTTACATTGTGACACCCTATGCCCCACAACCAAACAATTGAGGCACAACTTTTGTGTTTTACGAATTCAAAACGCTGCATCACTGATATTGCAGTAAACGATGGACACGAATCAATATTGTGCGTTTCTGCCTTGCAAAAGACGCACACAGACGATGATGAACGCCCTCCATCAGCACAAGCAAAGGACGATTTAAACTAATGTGGCTTCTTAGCATCAACTCGCGACTTTGTTTTGTCACGAGTTGACTCTTCTGCTGACAGATACTGATACCTTTTATTCAGTTGTCTAGCACAATCTTCCCAAGATGGCAGCATATCATAGTCAAGCTGCTCTTCGAAACGAGATTTGGTAACATGATCTACCTTTGCCATGACCATGTGAATTATCATTGCATTAGCAATGTCTTTGTCGTTACCTAACGACGACAACGAGGCGTAAATAGCAGACACCGTATCTATGATCGATCTCAAACTCGATGCAGATGCTTTTGTCATGCTAGGTATGTCAAACAATTGCGAAACTGTATCAAAGAATATAAGACATTTATTGTCATATACTGCTTTGAGACTAGCAAGGGCCTTTGGGTAGTTACAATCCGTTAATTGATACGGCTTAACTACCCCCAATGCTTCATCTGACAAACACGAAACTAAGTGATTGAACTTTTCGACGTTTGATAAGGAATTGTCATTATCGACTAAGCTTTCAAACAGGCACATAAAATTTTTGTACTCCGAATGTTTGCCACTAAATGTTGGCAAACGCATTTTCGGCAATTGGGATCGGTGGCTCGAAACTACGGAGCAATCATGATCAGTTCTTGGCCCTGAGGTCGGCTTGGATGCGTTAATGTACAACGCTCTTGTGGCAACGCTAAGAGGGCTTAAGTAATCCAGATCAGTCTGTAAATCCATTGCCTTTTGTATATATCCTTCTAAAAGCTCTAATCGGCACGCTAACTCTGTTTTATCAGATGAAATGGTCTTTGCTTTAATTGCTGTTTGCATACGAGCAATATCAGCACTAACTTTGTCAAATCTTTGGAAGCTCATTTGTAATTTTGCACTTGTCTTGCTGATTTGTGGCTTTTCACTTGTCTTTTCGGTCTCAGACATGTTGACTAAAGGAATCACTTATAGAAATCAAAAAAGGAATAAGTGTCACAAACTTTGTGAGCTACCCTCGCAACGGCGCTGACTATGTAAATCTAACTTGCTTATACACACACACGCGCAAACTATGCGTTGCGTGAGCAAACAAACGAAAGTGATCCAAGCGATCCGAAAATAAGCAGGCTAAACTTTTGCTGGAACTACGTTTGTAGGCAGCAATGTAAAATGCGGGGTGCGGGGTATGCAATGTCACAAAAGAATATATGCACACGCACTCTAAGTGGTGTGTATATCAAACAAACGAAAAGAGAAACAAGAGAAAACGAAATCAAATCAAACGTTTTCTGTGCTACGTTTGTAGACAGCAACAGAATATGCGGGGTGCGGGGTGACGAAATGCAAGCGCCAAATGCAAGCGAAGTCGAGACAACGAAACTATGTGAGCCCAAAGGAAGGTTCGAGGTGAACGAACGCAACAACAACTATATGTGTGTATATGCAAACTCTAGCATGCACGCACATACATATGCAGTTTATGTATTCACAGCTGTTCTTAGTTAGTATTATAACACAAATGCAACGTATTATGGCCTTTTGTATTTAAAGTTCTTTTGTTGTTGGGGTTAGTTGCTCATATGTGCATCTATGTATATGTATGTACGTATGTAGACATACATATTTATGTTTCAATGTAAATACAAATGTATCGATGTGTGTAGAAGCAATCACATACACACGTATATACATATGCAGGTACACAGCATGCATGCAATATTCAAAGACTAAGTATCAAAATTTGAGCTCTTAGTACATGCGATTATGTACTCCTATATTATTTTCGACAATTTCGTCGTTTCAAGCAACAAGACTTGCTCAATTTTTGATACTGAATACCTGTAGGCTGTCTAGAGAATCGATAGACATAGAGCGACGACTAGCTTCCATTTAAGCTTCCAACGTTGATGACCTCCTTTGGCGAAAACGTCAATCCAGTAAAATTCACTTTTTGGTATTTACTTTTCACACACGACGCGCGAAGCCAACTACAACCGACAATATAATATATATAAAAAACCGCCGAATCTCGAGTCCCTGCTCGGGCGCCAATGAAAAATCTCTAAGCTTTTTTAGAGAAATCGAAACGATATTAATTAAATAAATAAAAGGACGCGGAGTTCGACTTCAAATGTTTTTAATATGCGAGTATGTGTAGTTGGCTTCAGTGCTCAAACGAAACTAGTCTGTAATATACATAGGTGAGAGTGGGTCACAGTCCGACCGCACTCTCCGAATTAGACGTCGGCATTTGCCGATCGTCTCAACTTAACGACACTTCATGTGCTCTCTTAAATTCTATCTTATCTACGTATTTTTCTATTGACGAGCTCCAACATAACCCTTTATATGGGATTTCACGAAGGTCGTCCAATAAATGTTCTTCGCTTCTTGATTCCCCGAAATTATCAAATAATGCTTGTTTAATATTAACCCAATTGAGTTTTACTCTCTCCCTAATTAATGTCCTGTCTGCTTGTCCAACCATTTTGTCTCTAATTACTCCTAATAGTAATTCTCCGTATTCTGTCTTTTCTACGTTGGTGACCAACTTCATTACTCACTCAACGCCTGTAATAAACTTTGTTAGTAATTCTTTGTCTCCATCATACGTGGGTAATAGTTTAATTGCATCGGGTATTTGAAGTTCATCCATTACGTCTCTATTGGTTCTTATAGGAATGAGTTTTTATTGGCATATGTATATGCTTCATTATATGTATGTATGCTGTTCGCAGAAAGCTCTTATATATATGTATATGTATGTGTGTATGTATGTGTGTATGTGTGTGTGTATGTGTGTGTATGCGTGTGTATGTGTAACGTTGCTGTTTTGCACCGTGTTTCCGCGAAAGAAGCCTTTTCTGTGACGTTGAATGTGGATCCCACTGTTATCAGTGTTGCTGCTGTCCAGAGTGCAATGGGGTACACCCGAAGTGGTAACTCGCGTAAAGAATTACAAACTATTAACAAACTATTTTGGCTGCCGTAGTGGGCAAGTTAAATGACATGCGACCTTATGCAAGTGTCCAGATCTTAGGCAAAAATATTATCGGCCTCATGGACACAGGTGCATCGATAAGTTGTGTAGGAGGTGGCTTTGCTGCTGAATTAAGAAATAATAAAGAAAATGTAAAATCCTTTGCAACTACAGTTCGAACAGCTGATGGTCAACAGCAAAATGTTGTAGCTAAAATCATCACTAATATAACATTTAAAGGCGAGTCCAAGCAAATTGTTTTATATGTAGTTCCCACATTATCAAAATCCTTAATTATTGTTTTCTCCTGCAACGCTTTCAATTCATTTACTTTCCCATCTACATACGCTTTTATTGTTAAGTCAAAATCATTTTCCGGTGGTGAAGAATTTTTGACTCGTTTTTGTTGTACATTTATATGTCCATCACTATCAAGATATACACCTGTTAGGATTTCAAGTTCTCCTTTGAAAATTGAAGAAGAAAACTGTCTATTACTCGAAAAATGACCAAACTTGTCAATAGACATTTTGATAATAATTGAAATGTCTAGATGACTACTGTATTTATTAGTATATTATTTTCTGTTCACGCAACTCTTCTGTTATAGATAGAATTTCATTGGTATGATTGTTATTACCAGCAGCTTATGAAGCTATTATAAGTTGTAATCGTTCAACTAATTCGTTAACGATATTCCAATAGACATAATTTGGTTTCTCCTGTTTTAACTTCATAAACATAGCACCACCCCCTCCTTTCTTGGTTTGAATTGGTGTAGATACAGCTGCAGGTTTTATTATTGTTGTTGTTGTTGTTGTTGACGATATCAAGGGTTTAATAATTTTAGTATATTTCAATGCACGAGTTCCTTTAATTTGTTTTTGTGGATCATAACCGCTTCTATGTACACTCGTTTCTTCTAAAATCTCTTTATATGAAACTAAATCAGTTTTAGAGTAATTCGTTGGATGGCTATGAAAAATTAGAGAGTACAAACCAAATGTAAGAGGACATGTACTCCCGCTTGATAATATAATTTTTGTTTTTTTTACTTCTAGTTGTTTGTTACCCAGCTCTAGTTTTGATTTAGATCCTGTTGGACCATAAACCCTATCCAAGAGATTATCATTTAAAAGTTTATTTATACTTAAATTAATATTATCAGGTATTTGATATTCATCACTTTCTATGATTTCTTCTTCTTCTTCTTTTTCTTCTTCTTCTTCTTCTTTTACTTCTTCATTATCACTATCTTCATTTTCTATATTTGATTGAGAATAGTATATATCATTATCACTATCATCATCATTATCAGCATCATGATCAATAGTTGAATTATTAATAGAAGGAGAGTCTTGCTTTTTTATTCTTTCATACTTTATTTTTTTAATTTTATTATAGTTGGTATGCTTTACATCTCTAACAAGTTCATGCAATGGTTCTGTAATAGGCTTAAAAGTGTCTTCCAAATGAGAAATATTATTATTTTTTGCCTGCTTCATTTCAGAAAATTTTCTTTTCAGAATATTTCTAGTTTTTGTTTTCCTACTCATTTTATTGAATTTAGATGTCTATTTCTCTATGTTACTTCCTCAGTACTGTGGACAAATAGTAAATGTTTTAAATATTTATAACAATTGAGTTTGAGGTTTCAAAAATTTAGACTTTATTTTCTTCTTCTTAGTTAACATTATTAAATTTTATTATTTTTTTCTATTACTATGTTGTTATTACTTACACTCAGCGACATTAAAAAAGCCGCACTGATATTTTTCACGTATTTTGTAGTTTGCGTTCCTGGGGTTCTTTCAAAAATGATTCTGTTGGTCTAATTTAATTTTTTAGAGGTAGTTAGTATATTTTTAAACATAATTTCATACCAAATATTTTGGTAGACAAGTAACATGATTGGAAATTATTTTTTTTCCCGTGCCCTCTTTAGTTTGCTAAGTTTTTGCCAGTACGACAATATTCAGTAAATTAATTTTATAAATCATACAAAAATTTGTATTCAACAAATGATAATTTTTTCCATTGATATTCTTCAAAGGTGAGTTACATATGCAAAGTTCTTTGCGAAGGAACATTAAATTAATATTTTTTTATTTTTTTTAGTACTTCGTAGTACCGCCTTTGGCCCTTATAACACTATTTATTCTTCTTGGTATCGAATCATATAAATTCTGCAAATATTCATTTGTGATGTCTTTGTACCATACTTTTTCTATGATTTCCCGTAATTCTACCATAGTTTTGGGCTTCCGCTTTGCTATTTTTTTTTGCTCATAAGGGCCCATACATTTTCTATTGGATTAAGGTCAGGGCTGTTTCCTGGCCAATTCAACGACTTAATTCCCAAATTATCCTTGAAAATGGTTACCTTCATTTAAAAAAACATTGAAATTTTATTAAATTGTTATTCAATTTTATAAATAATGCATTAGAACAACAAAATCTCATTGAGTTACTTACAGAACGTGCCCTATGGCAAGGTGCGGAATCGTCCTGAAAAATTGGGTCGTTTTCGTGCTCGGAAATTGATTCTATGGAAGGCACGACTCCATCCAAAATAATCTTCTTGTATTTTTCTGCATTGACCATACCCTCGAGCATTAAAATTGACTCACATTTATATTTGGATATGCACCCCCATATCATAATATAAGGTGAATGCTTGACGGTGGCCACACAGCATTTTTCGTCATATCGCTCACCCACTTTACGCCTGACTCTGCAGAAGCCATCGTGTCCAATAAGGTTGAATTTGGACTCATCTGAAAACATCACTCTTGACCATTCAGATGCACCCCAATTTTGCTTTTCCTTTGCCCAATTTAACCAATTTTTCTTCATTCGACTGTTCAGAAATGGTTTTTTTGCAGGTGTTCTTGAAAGTAAGCCCACTTCGTTCAGCCGACGTTGTACAGTTCGGGCCGATATTTCTCTTCCAAATTCTTGGTTTACCTCAGATGCTATTTCTACAGCAGTTTTAAAACGATCCTGGAGACTCATTTTCGCAATATGACGATCTTCCCGAGTAGTGGTGCACCTGGTCATTTCTGATCCTTCTTTTCGATCTACCACCTTGGTCTCACGATATTTTTTAAAAATCGACGCACTGAGCTTTCATTGCATTGTGTTTGAGCTGCAATTTCGCGATTCGACACATTTTGCTCAGATAATGCAATAATTTTCGATTTTTCTTGCACGGTCAACTGTTTCCCCTTTGGCATGATTTCTGACGTACCAGCGCAAAGAAATGATCCCTTTGAAGAATTCTGTGAACTGTGTTGTTAAACTACCAAAACTTTGTAGAAAACATTTAAGGGGACTCCCAAAAAAATATTTGCATGCATAGAAAGACATTTAGGGGAACCCCAGGTTAGAGAAGTCAAAAATTCAAAATTTTTCGAAATTCAAAATTTTCCTTTAGAAGCTTAATTGTTTCATCTCTCATATTTGCATAACGTTCAGGTAAATACAAAATGTAGTCATCCAGTTCAAGAGCCAATGATTTTCCAATTCTGGTCTGCTTGCGTGTTGCTTTCACGATTGGATAGCGCACATCAGTCTCCATCTTACTTTTGCCTAAGAGTGGCTGAAAATTCTCTAAGCTTTTTTAGAGAAATCGAAACAAATAAACTAGATTGTAAATAAAAGGACGCGGAGTTCGACTTCAAATGTTTTTAATATGTACGAGTATGTGTAGTTGGCTTCAGTGCTCAAACGCAACTAGACTCTAATGTAAGTGAGAGTGGGTCACAGTCCGACCACACTCCCCGAAGTAGCTGTCGGCATTTGCCGATCGTCTTAACTTGACGACACTTCATGTGCTCTCTTATATTCTATCTTATCTACGTATTTTTCTATTGACGAGCTCCAACATTCCGGCCCCGTTGAAGAGCTCCGGTCTTCTACAAGTCGGGAGCAGTGCCAGCTTGTGAATAGGGCGCCTAATTGCGCCTGCTGGTGTTTGTAAATCCACTACCCGAACCTTGCCGTCGACCCCTGGGACTATGCGCGTTACGCGCCCGATTGTCCATCGTTGCGGGGGTGTGTTGTCGTCGTGCACCATGACGACCGCGCCCCTTCCACCAGATTGGCCTCGCCTTTGGTCCACTGTGTGCGCTGCTCAACTCGTCCGGCGTTTGCACCAGCCTGTGCTTGGCAGCCTTCACCGCTGCTTCCCACAGTCCTCCGAAGTGCGGTGCTCGAGGAGGAATAAACTTCCAGTGCACCCCTCGCTCCGCTGCGTACCCTGTCAGTCGCTCCTTGCTCTTCAGGAATGCCGCCTGCCGCTCTCAGCACGTTGCTCGCTCCCACGACGTTCGTCGCATTGTCGCTGAGCATCGTCTAGGATCGTCCACGCCTCCAAAAGAACCTTTTAAAACATTCAAAAAAGAATCAGTAAAAAGGTCCCTGACAAGTTCCAAGTGAACTGCGTTTGAGGCGAAACAAACAAAACCGGCAACATACGTTTTTACCGGTGGTCTTCCTCTGATCCGATAGCTGACAAAGAACGGCCCACAAAGATCTACACCAGATACTCTAAATGTACTGCTTTGTACTTTAAGGAACGAAATTTTCATTTCTAATGACGATACCACAAGAGAGTCTGGTCTGAGCCGTTTGAAGCAAAGACGAAGCATATATGCGACTATTCGAACTAGCTTAGCAAAGTTGGAGTGACGATGTATCAACTCCACAAAACAATTTTGCGGAACTTCCGCTCGTGTGCCAACCGTCACACCTTTTAGATATATCTTCAAACTACTTCAAATTCCATATATCTTAATTTCTTTATCAATCTTCAGTTCTTCTCTCCATGGAGTCTCATTAACAGCAGTCAGCCTTTGTCTACCTATGATGAACCATGACCTTTATTCCCCAAAAATGTTCTCTAATACGAACTAATTATTTTCAATTTTTCAGCAATTGTTTATTGTGTTTATACAATGTATTTAGCATGCATAAATCCTAAATGTTTCCACCGAATTGCGAACTAGCTATAGTTCTATCGTTTGATCTGGGGTACACTAAAGGGGGATTTCTAGTCGGGGATTCTAGCAGCTAATGAATCAATCAGCTACATGTGCAAAGTATCTTAACAAGTATCATCACATCGATACAGAGTGTATTTTACCACGCTCCTCTCCCCACAACCATAAGTTTTAGCAGCGTGTTTTCATTACATTGACCTTGTTCGGACGGACAGAAAACAAAATGTTATAGTCATAAACCATTTTTAAAGAAGTTAGACAAAAAAAAAGTTTACGTATGAGTAATTTTTCCATATAAACCAAATTTTTTAACTTTGGTGCGATTTGGCGACCATTAAACATTATCCGATCGGCCCCAAATTTTTTGTAGGTTGTTTTGGGCCCTAGTAGAAATGAATTCTGCCCGGCGGTTTGAAATTTATTTTTAAGGGCCAGTCTAGTGTGTACACAGATCTTTCCTCTGTTTATAGGTAATTTCACCACCATAATAAATAAATAAACTAAGTTTTTGTGAAAGCAAGCACATGTTTCTGTATTATCATAACAACATTTATAGAATTCTAAATGTTCTCCAAATTGTGTTTTTATAATATTGAAATTTCCAATTTTCATGAGCATGTTCCTTGACTTGATAAGAAATTGTAGATCCGCTCCAGTTAATATATTTCTAAAGTCAGATATTAAAATATTCATTTTATTTATTAAATTTGTAAAATGATTGTTATTGTTTTTCTTCATTTTTTTAAAGATGTTCTCTCTCGCAACTCTCAAAGTAGTCTAAAATTTTATGAGCATTATTCAATGCACATACCCCTTCCGTACAATGTAGTGAACAAAATGGGAACTGGTTACCACCCATTTCTTTTAATGAAGGAAAACCAAGTTCATAAATATCTGTTATGTCATAGTTTTTTAGAAAGTTTTTTAGAAAAAGTTTTTTTTCATATCCTTTACAAATTAGTCGTTTTCCACTAGTTATTTTTCTTATATGTTGTTGTGCTTCTCTATAGTAATTCAAACCGTCATTCCACCAAATTTTTTTATGATAGGTCTTTGTCATATAAGCAGCAGTTTTTCTCAAGTGCTTATTTAATTTAGTAAAATCATATGGGGAATGTATAATGAAATGAGAATTGAGTGTGTTAACGTTTGTGTTACTAAAAACCACTCCAATTTCTTTTAAAATAAATTGTTTATTGTTTCCGTAGAACTCTTGAATATCAATCGATACAATTTCTTCACACATGTTATTGTTGTTATTGCTGTTTGTTCTCGTTAATATCCGTTAAACAATGCGGTGAACTAATCCATTCAACGGGTTGTATTCAACTAACCGATCATGTAAGAGTATGCAATATAGCTGTGCTCTTTCATTCGATGTAGCACTAAGCTCTGCTGATATCCTAACATCAATGGGACCAGATTTTACCATTTTATTTTGATATGATTATTCGAGCAGTAGTTAAGATAAAAATTTAAGAGAGCACAAGAAGTGTAATGATAAATCTCTCTCTTGTTTTGAGTCGATCGGCAATTGCCGACGGCAAAAATTGAGAGTGCGTGGCCAAGTTGTGGTCACCGCTCTATATAGTATAATTTTCGCTATCGAAAGGAAAGCAGCATACTTGAGCCACCAGCAATAATAAATTGTGTTTAAATTCGAAACCACCGCGTCTCAATTTGATTTCTTTAATTCGTTTGAGTTTCGGTTCTCTAAAAAAGCTTAGAGATTTTTCATTGGCGCCCGAGCAGGGACTTCGGTGTGTTTTAATAAACAATTTAAATTCGTGAGAATTATTGTGTGCTGGTTGGCTGTTGCTTGCGCGTTCGTGTGTGTGGTGAAACCAAATTAAAGACAGTAACAACAAAGTGTGCCACCTGCAAAGCCGTATTTGTCGTCGCCGCTGGACCCAACTGCCAAGCCGTTTTCGTTGTCGCCGCTGGACTTAAATGGAAGCTAGTCGTCGCTCTATGTCTATCGATTCTCTAGACAGTCTCCAGGTATTAGTGTCAAAAATTGAGCTTACAGTTTACTGTATTGTCGCTTATTCAACATAAAATTATAAAAATTAGTGAACAGCTCAATTCTTGGCACTTTCTGTAATAACCTTTGCATGCAAATATATAAGCTAGTATGTATGTATGTATGTATGTTAATACTCTAATGCCATATGTAGTATTATTTCGCGACTACCTTACAAAATAACCGCCAAATATTATACAGAACAAAACAGTTCTGAGTTATACACATATGAACATACACACATATATTGGTTATATATACTAGCAAGTAATATTCGATTGCATGATTTTAAACATAAATAAACAAACAAAACGGCAATATTTATTTAAATGGAAGCTAGTCGTCGCTCTATGTCTATCGATTCTCTAGACAGCCTACAGGTATTCAGTATCAAAAATTGAGCAAGTCTTGTTGCTTGAAACGACGAAATTGTCGAAATAAATATAGGAGTACATAATCGCATGTACTAAGAGCTCAAATTTGATACTTAGTCTTTGAATATTGCATGCAAGCTGTGTACCTGCATATGTATATACGTGTGTACGTGATTGCTTCACACACATCGATACATTTGTATTTACATTGAAACATAAATATGTATGTCTACATACGTACATATACATAGATGCACATACGAGCAACTAACCCCAACAACAAAAGAACATTAAATAAAAAAGGCCATAATACGTTGCATTTGTGTTATGATACTAACCTGCTTGCTTAAATAATAAATACTAAGAAACAAAAACGGCAACATTTACCTTAGTTAAAAACATAAAATTCGGTGGCTTATATATTTATTCAATAATTGAGTGTGTGCGTGTAAATGCAAATTGTCGCTGTTCGATCTTCGGTTAGCGTACATATGATATTACATATTGACCGCTAACTTGGAACAGCTGTGAATACATAAAGTTATAAGCATATGTACGTGCATGTTAGAGTTTGCATATACACACAATACAGTTCCTTTCGTTGTTGCGTTCGTTCACCTCGAACCGTTTCCTTTGGGCTCACATACTTTCGCTTGTATTCGACTTCGCTTGCATTTGGCGCTTCTCGCATTTCGTCACCCCGCACCCCGCATATTCTATTGCTGCCTACAAACGTAGCACAGAAAACGTTTGATTTGATGTTCGTTTTCTCTTGTTTCTCTTTTCGTTTGTTTGATATACACACCACTTAGAGTGCGTGTGCATATATTCTCTTGTTGCATTGCATACCCCGCACCACGCTTTTTACATTGCTGCCTACAAACGTAGTTACAGCAAAAGTTTAGCCTGCTTATTCTCGGATCGCTTGGATCACTTTCGTTTGTTTGCTCACACAACGCATAGTTTGCGCGTGTGTGTGTATAAGCAAGTTAGATTTACATAGTCAGCGCCGTTGCGAGGGTAGCTCACAAAGTTTGTGACACTTATTCCTTTTTGAGTTCTATAAGTGTTTCATTTAGTCAACATGTCTGAGACCGAAAAGACAAGTGAAAAGCCACAAATCAGCAAGACAAGTGCAAAACTACAAATGTGCTTGCAAAGATTTGACAAAGTTAGTGCTGATATTGCTCGTATGCAAACAGCAATTAAAGCAAAGACCATTTCGTCTGATAAAACAGAGTTAGCGTGCCGATTAGAGCTTTTAGAAGGTTATATACAAAAGGCAATGGATCTACAGACTGATCTGGATAATTTAAGCCCTCTTAATGATTCTAGAGGGCCATTAGAGGACTTGTGTGTCGTCACAAGAGCCTTGTATATTAACGCATCCAAGCCGTCTTCAGGGCCAAGAACTGATCATGATTGCTCCGTAGTTTCGACCCACCGATCCCAGTTGCCGAAAATGCGTTTGCCAAAATTTAGTGGCAAACATTCGGAGTACAAAAATTTTATGTGCCTGTTTGAAAGCTTAGTCGATAGTGACAATTCCTTATCAAACGTCGAAAAGTTCAATCACTTAGTTTCGTGTTTGTCAGATGAAGCATTGGGGTGTTAAGCCGTATCAATTAACGGTTGTAACTACAAAGGCCCTCTAGTCTCAAACAGTATATACAATAAATGTCTTATATTCTTTGATACAGTTTCACAATTGTTTGATATACCTAGCATGACAAAACCATCTGCATCGAGTTTAAGATCGATCATAGATACGGTGTCTGCTATTTATTCTTCGTTGTCGTCGTTAGGAAACGACAAAGACATTGCTAATGCAATGATAATTCACATGGTCATGGCAAAGGTAGACCATGTTACCAAATCTCGTTTTGAAGAGCAGCTTGACTATGATATGCTGCCATCTTGGGAAGATTGTGCTAGACAATTGAATAAAAGATATCAGTATCTGTCGGCAGAAGAGTCAACTCGGGACAAAACAAGGTCGCGAGTTGACGCTAAGAAGCCCCATCAGTCTAAATCGTCCTTTGGAGGGCGTTCATCATCGTCTGTGTGCGTCTTCTGCAAGTCAGAAACGCACAATCTTGATACGTGTCCATCGTTTGCTGCTATATCAGTTATGCAACGGTTTGAATTCGTCAAAACACAAAAGTTGTGCCTAAATTGTTTGGTTGTGGGGCATATGGTGTCACAATGTAAGGCATCAAAATGTCGAATTTGCTCGAAGCCTCACCATTCGTTGCTGCACAGGTATACTACCTCTGCTCAAGGTGAGGTATCCACACTTCAAGCGACTATGTCAGACGCGTATTTGGGGCATGTAGTAACCAATGAACAAATTGTTCTCGCCACAGCTGTCGTTAATGTAAAAGACAGATTTGGCAAGCTGCATCCTGCACGAGCCTTACTTGATAGTGGCTCCCAAATCAATTTGATGACTGAGAGTATGGCACAGATGTTACGACTCAAGCGGGAGCCAACATCTCTAGCTATATCGATGGTTGGTGGTGCAACAATAGATAGCAAAAATAAGATATGTGCTTCTATTCAGTCACGCATAAATTCACGCAACTTTTCGGCGGAATGTTGGGTATTGAAATCCATCTCAACAACACAGCCTGGACATTCAATGGGTATTTCAAATTGGAAAATACCCAAAAATATAAAACTGGCAGACCCAGAATTCAATAGACCAGCGAAGGTGGACATTCTTTTGGGAGCAGAATTGTTCTACGAATTATTGTGCGTTGGGCAAATAAAATTAGGTTCTGAACTTCCTATAATGCAAAAAACGCTGCTAGGATGGATAGTAGCAGGCAAATGTACTGGACAAGTGCCTAGGCATCAGTTCAGTGGGTGTTTAATGGCCCAAACTAATTGTTCTCTCGATTCGTTAGTTAACCGTTTCTGGGAATTGGATCAATCTCCATTCGAATCGAAGGCTGTTCGCCAAACAGCTGAACAACAGGCTTGTGAACTGTTCTTCGAGAAAACTGTAAAGCAGTTTCCAAGTGGTCGTTTCCAAGTGGATCTCCCTTTCAAGACCGATCCAAAGGTTCTTGGCCTGTCCTTTCAAACTGCTAAAAGGCGTTTTTTGCAACTTGAGCAGTTCTTAAAACTATGTACCATGACTTCATGAACGAGTATTTAGAATTGGGACACATGTCCATTTTGAAGTCAACTCCTCTAGAACAGCATTATTATATTCCTCATCAATGCGTTCTTAGGCCTGAAAGTTCCTCCACCAAGCTTCGTGTAGTTTTCGACGCTTCTAGTAAGACGTCGACAGCTGTTTCACTTAACGAAACACTGATGGTGGGGCCGACAATTCAGAGGGAGCTATATTCAATCCTGATTAATTTTCGGTTGAATAAGTATGCCGTAACTGCTGACATTTCTAAAATGTATAGGCAGATAAATGTCTCTGGAAAAGACAGAAATTTGCAACTTATTCTGTGGAGAGAAAATACTTCACAAAATATTCAGGCATACCGACTTAATACAGTCACATACGGTACAGCTTCTGCACCTTTTCTGGCGATACGCTGCTTGTTTGAGCTAGCCAACATACACGCACAATCACATCCTATTGGATCAGATGTGATTAAGAAGTACTTTTATGTTGATAATATGTTGCCAGGTGCAGATAGTGTAAAAGAACTTGACACTATGTGCAATAAAGTTCAACAAATATTGAAATCAGTAAGTTTTCCACTTGCCAAGTGGGCAACCAGCTGTAGTGATATGTCGTTCAAAATCAAAACTTCGGAAGATAAAAAAGGTGTGACGATTGGCACACTAGCGGAAGTTCCGCAAAATTGTTTTGTGGAGTTGATACATCATCACTCCAACTTTGCTAAGCTAGTTCGAATAGTCGCATATATGCTTCGTTTTTGCTTCAAACGGCTCAGACCAGACTCTCTTGTGGTATCATCATTAGAAAGGAAAATTTCGTTCCTTAAAGTACAAAGCAGTACGTTTAGAGTATGTGGTGTAGACTTTTGTGGGCCGTTCTTTGTCAGCGATAGGATCAGAGGTAGATCACCTGTAAGAATGTATGTTGCCGTTTTCGTTTGGTTTGCCTCAAAGGCGGTACATTTAGCGCTGGTAACCAACTTATCAACTGATACCTTTTTGAATATTTTTAAAAGGTTTATCGGGAGACGCGGATTACTGAGGGAGCTGCAGACGGCGCTCCACAACAACGAGGTGAGGCTGATGGACTTCGCGGCGGAGAGAAGAGTGCAGTGGAAGTTCATTCCCCCCCGCGCCCTGCACTTCGGAGGACTGTGGGAAGCCGCAGTGAGGTCTGCCAGGCACAGGCTCCTGCGAGAAGCGAGCAACGCCAATCTGAGGCAGGACGATTTGAGCACGCATCGGGTGGACGTCAAGGCGCTGCTCAACTCCAGGCCGTTGCTCGTCGACAGCAGCGATCCCAGCGATGGAGAGGTGCTGACGCCAGACTACCTGCTTATTGGACAGCCTTCGTTGGAGCTGCCCACAGGATCCGATCCAGACGGGACCAGCAGGAAGCCAGGACGCGGATACTGGAAGCTGTGGCAGCAGCTGTCGGCGCTCAAACAGCACTTTTGGCGCAAGTGGTCCAAGGACTACCTGCTCAGCCTCCAGCAGCGCACAATTCGAGGGGGGACGGCAAGGTTCGAGTAGCCGAAATAAAAATACCAGCAGGCGCAATTAGGCGCCCTATTCACAAGCTGGTAGTGCTCCCGATGTGTTAAAGACCGGAGCTCTTCAACGGGGCCGGAATGTTCGAGCAGTAGTTAAGAGAGTAGTTAAGATAGAATTTAAGAGAGCACAAGATGTGTAATCATGTAAATCTCTCTCTTGCTGTGCGTCGATCGGCAATTGCCGATGGCAAAATTTGAGAGTGCGTGGCAAAACCATGGTCACCGCTCTAATATAGTATAAAGTTCGCTATCGAAAAGGAAGCAGCAAATTTGAGCCATCAGCAACAATAAATTTTATAAAACTTCGAAACCACCGCGTCTCAATTTATTCGTTTGATCTTCGCTCTCTAAAAACGCTTAGAGATTTTTCACTCTTCGTTCCAGCTTACACTCAGCGATAGGAACTAGTCCATATCGGGTTGCATTTGGTCAGCACATGGTAACAGATGGTGGCAATTATCAGTTATTGCGACAATTAAAATTGCTAGATGATCGGACTGCTTGTTTTTCGAAAGAAGACTCGTTTGAGCTGATTCGAAAGAAAGCCAACGTTCAGATTGTAAACCAACGTACTCGGAACGAAAAGTCCTACAATTTAAGCAGCCGTGATGTAAATTACAAAATTGGTCAAGAGGTTTATCGGCGAAATTTTACTCAAAGCAATTTTACTACCGGATACAGTGCCAAATTAGCCCCTTCATTCTTAAAAGCAAGAGTAAAAAGGAAACTGGGAAATTATTATTATGAGCTCGAAGATTTGCAAGGCCGTGTTATTGGGAAATTCCATGCCAAAGACATACGGAAATAAAAACCATCAAAGGAATTCAGTTAATGCCAACACAAGCGCGTATCACACGTTGTGGCTTTTACCACCAAGTGTGATTTAAGTGGGGGGGAATTTGTAGGGCGCTTGAACATTGTAGTTAAGTTGAAATTCTTTTTCTGCCTAAAATTATGCTTGCAAATTACCCATGTCACATAAGATACTTAGAAAGCAGTCAGAGAAAAGGTTAAAGAGCATGGGAGAGACAAAATTTATTAGTCTGAAAGAAGAAATTGATTTAGATGAGAAGATCCAAAAATGGTGACTTTTTCTGGAAGAATGACTAGCAAAAAAATTCCTTCCTGCAATCATTTTTCTTGTCGACGAAGTCAATAAGCAATTAGCAGTCGACTAAGAAAGTGCAGTAACGCGGAAGTGAGTGTGAAAGTTGAAGTCCAATCTAAGCGGAGGGAGAAAAGGAAAATACTTTACCTACATCTATGTGCCACACTTTATTATAGGTAAGCAGACTATATAAATGTAGTAGTGGTAGAGAAAAATTAAGAAATTGTTCGGCAAGTCAAGTCCAGTGGCTGATAGTTTTTTTTGATAAAAAAATTGCAGGTGGCACCTTGTACAGAAATAAAAATTATTTTTAAAAATGGTCTGGACTGGAGAAGAACAGAATCAGCAACAACAATAATGCTGCCATCTAATTTTCATCAAATTTCATTCTCCAAAAGACGAAATTAATTTAATAATAATAATTTGACCCGTTTATATGTACAACCCTTTGAAAAAGGTTCAGCCAACGAATTTTCACTGCTAACTGCACAATATTTGCCCGCCACAATTGTTAGACCTTGTTACACCTACAAATCGCTAACCAACAACAATTAGTCTGAGCAAACGCTAGTCTGTATGCGCATATGTGCGTACATCTTCACCGCCAACAGCTGGTCCGGCCATCGACCTTTTAGTTCGTTTCCCCGCCAAGAAGGAAAAAAGCACTCAAGAAGAAGAGAGGCTCAGAGAATGAGGGAATCACTAGTTAAAATCTCGCGCTCAACTGCATCGACTGTGCAGCTGCTTATGACTCGCGATTTTGAATATAGTTATTAATAAATTGTGTCCACCGAACGAAAAAATGGTTAAAGTAAGGATAGGCGAAATTTTTTTTTTGTTAATTTAGTGAAAAATTTTTGTTGTTTAAGTAATGTTTAGTGAAAAATGAAAATGATATATGATATATGAATATGTGCTTGGCTAGTGGAAAAAAAGGGTAATATCCGAAATATATTAAATTAGTCACAAAAATAAAAAGCCGCCAATTTAACAAATAAAAAGTTTGTTAAATTGTAGCACATGAATATAAAAGGAAAAGAAAAAACGAGAAGGCAAAGAAAAATAGCCGTGTACCGTTTTTGAGTGAAACTTCCCCTCCTTTCCACTCAATTTTAAATTACAGCATTGCAGTAACGTCGGCTGAGAGCGCTTTCAACGATGGACAACTGAGTAAGTGAGCAACTATTATCTTATCTTCTTTTCGGGAGATTAGCATTGAGTGAAGCAGGCAAGGGCAGAAAACACTCAATTACATACAGTTAATTTTATATTCCGCTTTGTTTCACCCAGTAAAAATTTTGAGTGACTTTAACTTATTTTTAATTTTGATCCGCTTTGCCAAGCAAATATAAAACCCAGTTGAATTATGTATAATTAATACCCTTATTTATCGTTTATAATTTTTAATTCTTTTAAATATGATCTTTTTATTTTGGCCGTATGCGGAATAATGGAGCTTTTTATATTAGAATAGTTAAGAATAAATTAATAGAAAAATTGTCTTTTAAAATGAATTGCTAAATACTTTTAATATTGTTGGAGACATGTGGGAGAGAAGTGAGATGATATAAAAGTCTTAGACTTTTATAAGGGATCACCGACCGAGTAGAGGTTATGCGGCCTAAGGTGATCTATGGTTGTTGCTATAACATCAGCACAGCAATTTAAGCACCAGCTGCAGCAGCAATATCAGCGCAGCTGATAAAAGGAGTAACAGAATATTCTAATGAACGCGCAGTAGCTTTACTTCTTTTTACTTAACAAGGGCTTTTCAAATTTATGTATAATTTGTATACATGTTTCTATGGATCACTACGAGACATAACAACATTGGCTATGCAGAGGGCATACCGTTGACAATTTCAATTATTTACATTCATTTAATTACTCACAGATGATATCCGCTTGATCGATGGGCCCTTCGATGTCGCTGCTGTGCTGTTTCGGAAGAAGGTTTATGTGGTTATGTGTGTGTGTCCATACATGTGTGCTTGTTTTCAGAGGCTACTGCGAGTTGTACAAATCTTAAATTGCCTTAGGAATATACATGTACGAAAGACGTTATTAGATAAAGATCAACGAAAAGATTTGATATAAAAATTTTATTTATACTAGCGTGATACTACTTGTTTTTGGCATTCTGCCTTTGGGCTGCCGAGAGAAAAGGAAACGCCTTAGCGCATCACTTTTGCTGCTGAGGTTGGGCGGCCTATGTTAGGCTGGACATATCCGTGCCGCTAAGAGCTACTGCGGCTGCCACCAATATATGTCTCCGGTCTGCAACTATGAAATTACAATGCGTATAGCTCTTGAACTATGGCGGCGTGATGATCAGCTACGTGATGTCGGAATCACTTTGGATTAGGGAGTCTCCTCCGTCGCTAAATAATAAGTTAGCTCGGCGTGATTGACGACCCTATTTAACGCAGTGGCTGAGTAAAGGTCGGTGTCTTGCCGCTCAGTGTAAAGTTTTGAAGTCACTGTGGGCTCCCTATGGACACGACCGGCCTGGCTTATAGTTGACTGCGTGAAAACGCTTTTCAAGGCCGGCCGTGGTTAAATCAAATATCGCAGCTATAAATAAATATATTTAATTAGCATTGAATATTTGTTTAAATATACACTGTATATCACCTTATGTATGTTTTCACAATCACTTTAAAACTGCGCCGTCGCGTCTGCTGGCAAGTTAAACAGCATTAAGCACTGCTATTTACGGACGTTCAATAACTTTGGCTTTATTTTTAATATAAATGTTAGCCTTTATTTAGTCCGATTTATATATATATTCTTCCGATTTTTACAAGTATACGCGCTTTGTTACAGTCTGCGCTGCACTCTTATTAAAATGTGAATGCACGTTGAATTCGCCTCCTCTTATAGACAACGAGAGAGAACATTTGCCCTTCCAACGCCCGCGGTATCAGAACGGTTGTCGGCAAAGGTAACCGTTGATCATCTTATCTCTTTATGTTCACCTTTTCTATCTGCATTATGCGAGAGCATTGAAATTAGACGACGGCGAATTGGGAATTGTCATTTGGGTGCGGCGAATTATTTGCGCGCTCTTTGATAATTAGAATTTAAGAGAGTTTATGAGTGCAAGCTAGACCACGGCCACTACAGCACAGATAATGCTGCGACAGACGTATCTTGAGTAGTCATTAACTGAAGAAAAACAGTGCAAAGGTCGAGCTTGTATTAAACTTTGATGTCTTTTAAATGGTAAACTCCTAGCTTTTTGCCTGCTTCGTTCTGTAATTCATAATATGCTGGACTAATCTGTTTAGCTACTGAAGCCTTTACAAATACAGGGGCAAGTTTACTGCTGAAATTCTTAGCAGCGTTGCTCTGCGCGAAATTTCTGGCATAAACAGTGTCTCCTACTTTTAGTCGAAGGGATCTACTTCTTAGATTGTATCGTCGAGCGTTTACGTCATGAGTGAGGTCTATGTTAACTTTGGCCTTTGCACGAGCCAATTGCATCATGTCTGGCCGCTTCAAAGTTGTGTCGTCGGTCAGCATATTCAGCTTGCGCAAAAGTTCATAATCTTGCCCATTGAGCATCATATTTTGACAGAAGCATAAATAATACGGAGAATGTCCGGTGCTTCTATGAATATTAGCTCTTATTGACGCATTAATATCATTTAGATTCATGTCCTAATTGACATGTTCTTTGCCAATGTACGCTCTTATGGCAGCTAAAACTGAACGGTTCAGCCGTTCGCTTGCATTCGCTTGTGGTGAATAAATGGCTGTACAAATCTGAGATACTCCGAATTGAGTCAGAAATGCTTTGAAATATCCCGATTTGAATTGTGATCCATTGTCTGTCAATACTGTCTCTGGGACTCCAAATGTATAAAACACATTTTCCAAAAACTCACAGATCTTGCTGGATGTAAATTTCTTTAATGGTTGTAGGAAGTGAAATTTAGTATTGTGATCCACCAAAAGACGCGCATACGGATCGTAGAACGTTTGGTTTTCTTCCGGGGCCCGTAACTGTCCACGTGACCGAAAATTCGACTACGTGTCGCCAGATAATGTGCTAGTCTTTCATGGAATGGCTTATTTTCTTAATAATTGCGTTTTCTTTGGTGTTATTTTGTAAGTCTGGGGTTTGGTTCAGATCTGTTGAATGTTGTTGGATCTGATTGCTTACGTCTGGGTTTATTGTCGTGGATGCGTCAGTACGGATCTGGCCTGCGCATCCACCGAAGAGTTTTCCGAATTCTTACAATGGATACAATTGGGCTTGAAAACGTTTGCTGCCCCGCACCCATAACAAAAAATAGATCTAGGCTCAAGACAAAAGTCATAGCGGTGACCTACTTTTCCGCAGTTCCAACACTTCATAGTTTTACGCTGTATTGCGGCTATTTCTGTTTGTTCGTCAAGCTCTGAAACGAAAGGACGCTGCTGTCTATAGGACTGCTGTCTTGTTTGTTTGCAAAACTGCTCATGAGTTCGGATTTCCTCGCGTAGTCGAGCTAATGTTATTATGCCTAAATGCATTAGTTCATAACGTAGCGACATTTTGGAGTTTCTAATTAAAATTCGCACTAATGATTCTTCTGTAATAGAGTTACGCAAACGGCTAACGAGTTTTTCAATTTCAAACTGAAAGTCTTCAAACGGCTCTTTTTCGCCTTGTTTTCTGGAATTTATGGAATCCCATATATCCATATCTGTGTCTGCGTCTGCATATTTCTTTCGAAACTCTTCACAGAATTTTTCCCATGTGAAACAAGGATGGTTTCTATGGAATTTCCAAAACCAATCACTCGCTTTGTCTCCTAAAAGCAAATGTAAATGATCGCAAAGTAAGTTATGATCACCGTATAGGTTTTGACACGTCATTGAACGAACTCTGTACAGAAAATCTTCTGTAGAAATACCATTTCTCGATCCATCAAATTTCAATCTCCAATTGAGAATGATATTCGACACTTTCTCTGGAGGAATTGGAGAATATCTTCGAGGTATAGTTGGACTACTGCCAGTGGTTTGGCTTGCCGGACGCTGAGAAGTCTGTCCTACCCTGACATTAGAATTCGCTTCCTGTTGACTTCCGTTATTTATCTGAATATTTGCGAACTGTGATTGAATTAAGGCTGACAAGTTTCGCATTAGTTGCTGCTCTTGTCGTTGCATGGCTGACTGAATCATTTTATCTATGTCTTCCCTGTTTGCTTCTTTCGATGAATCCACAGTCAGACTACTCTGATTTGCTTCATCGTTCTGCATCGCACGTTGTGCAGACCTAGTGGTCATGCCTCTACGTGAAGTGGTACCTCTGCGGTATCTATTAATACGTCTATTGCTGTTTTGATCTGTGTTCTGATCAGGCGCTGGTATTATTGGGTCAGTGGCGTTGGCTGCTGCATTTAATTCAGCGGCCAAATTGTTGTTTGACAATGATAACTGTCTGGCTGTGCAAGGGTTTTTGCATGTGGGGCAAAAATTCGTATGTTGCAACGCTCTCTGTATACACTCGTGGTGAAACCTATGTTGGCATGGGGACGTTGCTACTAAATTGTTTGGTTGCATTGGCTGTTGGCAGCAGCCGCAGAAGGGGTCTTGTTGTTGTAAAATATTGCTGAGATCTTCTGTGCTGTGTCTTACTGACATATTTATAGTTTTTCTGTTCATATAATTATTGGTTCATCGCTTTCCAAAATAAACACTCCATAATGTTTTTAAACATATGACCTGCATATAGCTTATTGATAATCTAAAGGATTCTATTGCTCTACTCAAGACTGACTGTTGCTAATATTGGAACGACATATCACTACAGCTGGTTGCCCACTTGGCAAGTGGAAAACTTACTGATTTCAATATTTGTTGAACTTTATTGCACATAGTGTCAAGTTCTTTTACACTATCTGCACCTGGCAACATATTATCAACATAAAAGTACTTCTTAATCACATCTGATCCAATAGGATGTGATTGTGCGTGTATGTTGGCTAGCTCAAACAAGCAGCGTATCGCCAGAAAAGGTGCAGAAGCTGTACCGTATGTGACTGTATTAAGTCGGTATGCCTGAATATTTTGTGAAGTATTTTCTCTCCACAGAATAAGTTGCAAATTTCTGTCTTTTCCAGAGACATTTATCTGCCTATACATTTTAGAAATGTCAGCAGTTACGGCATACTTATTCAACCGAAAATTAATCAGGATTGAATATAGCTCCCTCTGAATTGTCGGCCCCACCATCAGTGTTTCGTTAAGTGAAACAGCTGTTGACGTCTTACTAGAAGCGTCGAAAACTACACGAAGCTTGGTGGAGGAACTTTCAGGCCTAAGAACGCATTGATGAGGAATATAATAATGCTGTTCTAGAGGAGTTGACTTCAAAATGGACATGTGTCCCAATTCTAAATACTCGTTCATGAAGTCATGGTACATAGTTTTAAGAACTGCATCCTTTGATATTTTACGCTCAAGTTGCAAAAAACGCCTTTCAGCAGTTTGAAAGGACAGGCCAAGAACCTTTGGATCGGTCTTGAAAGGGAGATCCACTTGGAAACGACCAGAAGATAACTGCTTTACAGTTTTCTCGAAGAACAGTTCACAAGCCTGTTGTTCAGCTGTTTGGCGAACAGCCTTCGATTCGAATGGAGATTGATCCAATTCCCAGAATCGGTTAACTAACGAATCGAGAGAACAATTAGTTTGGGCCATTAAACACCCACTGAACTGATGCCTAGGCACTTGTCCAGTACATTTGCCTGCTACTATCCATCCTAGCAGCGTTTTTTGCATTATAGGAAGTTCAGAACCTAATTTTATTTGCCCAACGCACAATAATTCGTAGAACAATTCTGCTCCCAAAAGAATGTCCACCTTCGCTGGTCTATTGAATTCTGGGTCTGCCAGTTTTATATTTTTGGGTATTTTCCAATTTGAAATACCCATTGAATGTCCAGGCTGTGTTGTTGAGATGGATTTCAATACCCAACATTCCGCCGAAAAGTTGCGTGAATTTATGCGTGACTGAATAGAAGCACATACCTTATTTTTGCTATCTATTGTTGCACCACCAACCATCGATATAGCTAGAGATGTTGGCTCCCGCTTGAGTCGTAACATCTGTGCCATACTCTCAGTCATCAAATTGATTTGGGAGCCACTATCAAGTAAGGCTCGTGCAGGATGCAGCTTGCCAAATCTGTCTTTTACATTAACGACAGCTGTGTCGAGAACAATTTGTTCATTGGTTACTACATGCCCCAAATACGCGTCTGACATAGTCGCTTGAAGTGTGGATACCTCACCTTGAGCAGAGGTAGTATACCTGTGCAGCAACGAATGGTGAGGTTTCGAGCAAATTCGACATTTTGATGCCTTACATTGTGACACCGTATGCCCCACAACCAAACAATTTAGGCACAACTTTTGTGTTTTGACGAATTCAAAACGTTGCATAACTGATATAGCAGCAAACGATGGACACGTATCAAGATTGTGCGTTTCTGATTTGCAGAAGACGCACACAGACGATGATGAACGCCCTCCATCAGCACAAGCAAAGGACGATTTAGACTGATGGGGCTTCTTAGCGTCAACTCGCGACCTTGTTTTGTCCCGAGTTGACTCTTCTGCCGACAGATACTGATATCTTTTATTCAATTGTCTAGCACAATCTTCCCAAGATGGCAGCATATCATAGTCAAGCTGCTCTTCAAAACGAGATTTGGTAACATGGTCTACCTTTTCCATGACCATGTGAATTATCATTGCATTAGCAATGTCTTTGTCGTTTCCTAACGACGACAACGAAGAATAAATAGCAGACACCGTATCTATGATCGATCTTAAACTCGATGCAGATGGTTTTGTCATGCTAGGTATATCAAACAATTGTGAAACTGTGTCAAAGAATATAAGACATTTATTGTCATATACTGCTTTGAGACTAGCGAGGGCCTTTGGGTAGTTACAATCCGTTAATTGATACGGCTTAACTACCCCCAATGCTTCATCTGACAAACACGAAACTAAGTGATTGAACTTTTCGACGTTTGATAAGGAATTGTCACTATCGACTAAGCTTTCAAACAGGCACATAAAATTTTTGTACTCCGAATGTTTGCCACTAAATTTTGGCAAACGCATTTTCGGCAACTGGGATCGGTGGGTCGAAACTACGGAGCAATCATGATCAGTTCTTGGCCCTGAAGACGGCTTGGATGCGTTAATATACAAGGCTCTTGTGACGACACACAAGTCCTCTTATGGCCCTCTAGAATCATTAAGAGGGCTTAAATTATCTAGATCAGTCTGTAGATCCATTGCCTTTTGTATATAACCTTCTAAAAGCTCTAATCGGCACGCTAACTCTGTTTTATCAGACGAAATGGTCTTTGCTTTAATTGCTGTTTGCATACGAGCAATATCAGCACTAACTTTGTCAAATCTTTGCAAGCACATTTGTAGTTTTGCACTTGTCTTGCTGATTTGTGGCTTTTCACTTGTCTTTTCGGTCTCAGACATGTTGACTAAATGAAACACTTATAGAAATCAAAAAGGAATAAGTGTCACAAACTTTGTGAGCTACCCTCGCAACGGCGCTGACTATGTAAATCTAACTTGCTTATACACACACACGCGCAAACTATGCGTTGTGTGAGCAAACAAACGAAAGTGATCCAAGCGATCCGAAAATAAGCAGGCTAAACTTTTGCTGTAACTACGTTTGTAGGCAGCAATGTAAAAAGCGGGGTGCGGGGTATGCAATGCAACAAGAGAATATATGCACACGCACTCTAAGTGGTGTGTATATCAAACAAACGAAAAGAGAAACAAGAGAAAACGAAGATCAAATCAAACGTTTTCTGTGCTACGTTTGTAGACAGCAATAGAATATGCGGGGTGCGGGGTGACGAAATGCAAGCGTCGCCAAATGCTAGCGGCGCCGAATGCAAGCGAAAGCGAAAGAGAAGACGAAAGATTCAAAGCGCACGCAAGGAAACGGTCCGAGTTCAACGGACGCAACGACGAAAGGAAATATGTATGTAGGTGTGTATGTGCGAACGCAAATATGTATGTATATGCTTATAACTTTATGTATTAACAGATTTTATAAAATTCGCGGTTATATGTACATATGTATATGCATATGTAGCAAAAGCGAAATTGCAAAAAGACCGCGATAATTTTGCGTTGGCACAATAACACACACAATTAATGACAATTTGACCACCAGAAGTTTTATATTTAAATAGAAAATGTAAATAAATATTGCCGTTTTGTTTGTTTATTTATGTTTAAGATCATGCAATCGAATATTACTTGCTAGTATATATAACCAATATGTGTATGTTCATATGTGTATAACTCAGAACTGTTTTGTTCTGTATAATATTTGGCGGTTATTTTGTAAGGTAGGCGCGAAATAATACTACATATGGCATTAGAGTATTAACATACATACATACATACTAGCTTATATATTTGCATGCAAAGGTTATTACAGTAAGTGCCAAGAATTGAGCTGTTCACTAATTTTTATAATTTTATGTTGAATAAGCGACAATACAGTAAACTGTAAGCTCAATTTTTGACACTAATACCTGGAGACTGTCTAGAGAATCGATAGACATAGAGCGACGACTAGCTTCCATTTAAGTCCAGCGGCGACAACGAAAACGGCTTGGCAGTTGGGTCCAGCGGCGACGACAAATACGGCTTTGCAGGTGGCACACTTTGTTGTTACTGTCTTTAATTTGGTTTCACCACACACACGAACGCGCAAGCAACAGCCAACCAGCACACAATAATTCTCACGAATTTAAATTGTTTATTAAAACACACCGAAGTCCCTGCTCGGGCGCCAATGAAAAATCTCTAAGCTTTTTTAGAGAACCGAAACTCAAACGAATTAAAGAAATCAAATTGAGACGCGGTGGTTTCGAATTTAAACACAATTTATTATTGCTGGTGGCTCAAGTATGCTGCTTTCCTTTCGATAGCGAAAATTATACTATATAGAGCGGTGACCACAACTTGGCCACGCACTCTCAATTTTTTGCCGTCGGCAATTGCCGATCGACTCAAAACAAGAGAGAGATTTTCATTACACTTCTTGTGCTCTCTTAAATTTTTATCTTAACTACTGCTCGAATAATCATATCAAAATAAAATGGTAAAATCTGGTCCCATTGATGTTAGGATATCAGCAGAGCTTAGTGCTACATCGAATGAAAGAGCACAGCTATATTGCATACTCTTACATGATCGGTTAGTTGAATACAACCCGTTGAATGGATTAGTTCACCGCATTGTTTAACGGATATTAACGAGAACAAACAGCAATAACAACAATAACATGTGTGAAGAAATTGTATCGATTGATATTCAAGAGTTCTACGGAAACAATAAACAATTTATTTTAAAAGAAATTGGAGTGGTTTTTAGTAACACAAACGTTAACACACTCAATTCTCATTTCATTATACATTCCCCATATGATTTTACTAAATTAAATAAGCACTTGAGAAAAACTGCTGCTTATATGACAAAGACCTATCATAAAAAAAATTTGGTGGAATGACGGTTTGAATTACTATAGAGAAGCACAACAACATATAAGAAAAATAACTAGTGGAAAACGACTAATTTGTAAAGGATATGAAAAAAAACTTTTTCTAAAAAACTTTCTAAAAAACTATGACATAACAGATATTTATGAACTTGGTTTTCCTTCATTAAAAGAAATGGGTGGTAACCAGTTCCCATTTTGTTCACTACATTGTACGGAAGGGGTATGTGCATTGAATAATGCTCATAAAATTTTAGACTACTTTGAGAGTTGCGAGAGAGAACATCTTTAAAAAAATGAAGAAAAACAATAACAATCATTTTACAAATTTAATAAATAAAATGAATATTTTAATATCTGACTTTAGAAATATATTAACTGGAGCGGATCTACAATTTCTTATCAAGTCAAGGAACATGCTCATGAAAGTTGGAAATTTCAATATTATAAAAACACAATTTGGAGAACATTTAGAATTCTGTAAATGTTGTTATGATAATACAGAAACATGTGCTTGCTTTCACAAAAACTTAGTTTATTTATTTATTATGGTGGTGAAATTACCTATAAACAGAGGAAAGATCTGTGTACACACTAGACTGGCCCTTAAAAATAAATTTCAAACCGCCGGGCAGAATTCATTTCTACTAGGGCCCAAAACAACCTACAAAAAATTTGGGGCCGATCGGATAATGTTTAATGGTCGCCAAATCGCACCAAAGTTAAAAAATTTGGTTTATATGGAAAAATTACTCATACGTAAACTTTTTTTTTGTCTAACTTCTTTAAAAATGGTTTATGACTATAACATTTTGTTTTCTGTCCGTCCGAACAAGGTCAATGTAATGAAAACACGCTGCTAAAACTTATGGTTGTGGGGAGAGGAGCGTGGTAAAATACACTCTGTATCGATGTGATGATACTTGTTAAGATACTTTGCACATGTAGCTGATTGATTCATTAGCTGCTAGAATCCCCCGACTAGAAATCCCCCTTTAGTGTACCCCAGATCAAACGATAGAACTATAGCTAGTTCGCAATTCGGTGGAAACATTTAGGATTTATGCATGCTAAATACATTGTATAAACACAATAAACAATTGCTGAAAAATTGAAAATAATTAGTTCGTATTAGAGAACATTTTTGGGGAATAAAGGTCATGGTTCATCATAGGTAGACAAAGGCTGACTGCTGTTAATGAGACTCCATGGAGAGAAGAACTGAAGACTGATAAAGAAATTAAGATATATGGAATTTGAAGTAGTTTGAAGATATATCTAAAAGGTGTGACGGTTGGCACACGAGCGGAAGTTCCGCAAAATTGTTTTGTGGAGTTGATACATCGTCACTCCAACTTTGCTAAGCTAGTTCGAATAGTCGCATATATGCTTCATCTTTGCTTCAAACGGCTCAGACCAGACTCTCTTGTGGTATCGTCATTAGAAATGAAAATTTCGTTCCTTAAAGTACAAAGCAGTACATTTAGAGTATCTGTCTAGGGAATCAATAGACATGGAACGACGACTATTTTCCATTAGGTCCAGCGGCGACAAGAAATACGGCTTGGCAGTTAGGTCCAGCGGCGACGACGAATACGGCTTTGCAGGTGGCACACTTTGTTGTTACTGTCTTTAATTTGGTTTCACCACACACACGAACGCGCAAGCAACAGCCAACCAGCACACAATAATTCTGACGAATTTAAATTGTTTATTAAAACACACCGAAGTCCCTGCTCGGGCGCCAATGAAAAATCTCTAAGGTTTTTTAGAGAACCGAAACTCAAACGCAATAAATAAATCAAATTGAGACGCGGTGGTTTCGAATTTAAACACAATTTATTATTGCTGGTGGCTCAAATTTGCTGCTTTCCTTTCGATAGCGAAAATTATACTATATTAGAGCGGTGACCATGGTTTTGCCACGCACTCTCAAATTTTGCCATCGGCAATTGCCGACCGACGCACAGCAAGAGAGAGATTTACATGATTACACATCTTGTGCTCTCTTAAATTCTATCTTAACTACTCTCTTAACTACTGCTCGAACAGATATGTTTCAGAATTTAGATAGACTTTTAGATTGGTTAAATTGCTTGTGATAAAATTATTTCCGTCTTTAAACGCAATTAATGCGAATCGAGGTCGTTCACAATTAGCTGAACTATATTATAGTGTACGTATGTGCCAAGAATTAAAAGCGAAATACCAAAAACCAATTTAAACGCTTTCAATTTTTCGCAGAAATACCTGTGGCTCTGGAACAAGTTGACCGGCTGCTACTTTCCTTGCTTCTTCTTCTTGGTGTCCAGCAATTGCAGGGTATCCCTCGATGAATATGCAGGAACTCAACTTGTAGGAATTAACACGACCGACGGGTATAGGTTGTTAATAATCCAACCACGAACCGAAAGGCAATTTAATTAGCTTTTGTAATTGCACTTTATCACTGTGCAATTGTTATCCAATTTGTGCACAATTGTTGATTTTATCGTATTTGCACTTTTCTATGTGTCACTGTCACTTTTAAATTTCACAATGCCTTTTATTACAGTCCACCCAGGGGCGCCATGAAAAATTAGATTAGTTTATCTAATTAACTTTATTAACCGAGAAACTGCGGTGGCTGTAATTGTGGCCGAAAAACGAAAATGCGCGCGTTCGATTTCAAGTATAATTTCAACTGCTTCATTGCTTAGCCTAGCTAAACTACGGCGGCGAAACGGGGCGAATTCAAACCAACAAAAGAGAGGACTTTATTGCGCTCCCGCTCCGCCCTAAACTAGACTTCAAGTTTTTTCTATTACATCAACTAACTTAATTTAACACCGGCCCCGTTGTGAATGGCCCATCTGAATAATCGCCCTTCGCTGGTTCTAAGGTCTACGACCCTGACCATGCCGTCCTGCCCTGCGTGAGTTGCCACGATCCTGACTGACGAGACAAGTCGCGATCGCCGCAAGCAATTGAGACACGTCTGGTCCGGGGTCCGGAGTGCTGGTGGGGCGAGTAGCGACCCGCCTGTCAGCAGGTGCCCTGGTGTTAGGGCCTCTCCGTCGCTGGGGTCCTGGCTGATTAGTCCTAGAGGCCGCGAGTTCGGCACTGCCTCGACGCCGACGAGATCTATTTGCAGCTACTCTGCTGTCAACTGCGCGCAGCCCACCGCTCGTAGGAGTAGGTGCTTTGCAGTTTTGACACCTGCCTCAAAACAATAAGGCAGGTAACCAACCCAAAATCAATCGAGCCAACAACGGCAATGAAATCTCTACAGTAAATAATTCAAACCGATATACTATCTTGGCTGATTCTGCGACCGAACAACCCAACGAAACAACGGTAGGGAAACCTAAAAAGACCAGACCCACCCTATATTCATACGAGAACAGAGAACAAACGCACTTGTAAATAAACTAGTTGCATTGGTTGGTGACAGCAAATTCCACATTATCCCGCTTAAAAAAGGAAATATTCATGAAACAAAACTACAGATTAAAACAGAAGCAGACCACCGTATAGTGACTAAATACCTAAATTAAGCTGGTAAAAACTACTACACCTACCAACTTAAAAGTTGCAAAGGGCTACAGGTAGTACTTAAGGGCATTGAAGCAACAGTGACACCTGCCGAAATAATTGAGGCTCTGAAGGACAAAAAGTTTTCTGCAAAAACAGCTATTAATATTATAAACAAAGACAAAGTTCCGCAGCCACTTTTTAAAATAGAACTCGAACCAGAGGTCCAGGCACTAAAGAAAAACGAAGTGCATCCAATATACAATCTACAGTACTTGCTACATCGGAGAATCACCGTAGAGGAGCCGCACAAACGTATCAATCCAGTTCAATGTACAAATTGCCAAGAATACGGCCACACCAAGGCATACTGCACCCTTAAGTCCATATGTGTTGTCTGTAGCGAACCTCATACTACCACTAACTGCCCCAAAAATAAGGAAGATAAGTCTGTGAAGAAATGCAGTAACAGCGGGGGAAAACATACTGCAAACTACAGAGGCTGTGTGGTTTACAAAGAATTGAAGACCCGCCTAAAAAAACGAATCGGCACAGCACATACATACAACAATGTCAATTTCTACTCTCCGCAACTGATGTTTCAACCACCCTTAACTGTCCCAAGCACTAATCCTAGAATTTCTTTCGCTAGCGCCTTAAAATCCGGACTAGAAGTCCGCCCCACCGACAAAAACTGCTCATTCCGAACATACATCGAGAAATATCCAACAGACTCAACAAATTGGCATCGAAGCTATCACGCTATCCCTACAGCAAAGCATGGAAGACTTCATGACGTTCATGCAATTACTCTGCAAGAGCTCATCAAAAACCAAAATAACCTGATACAACTTCTTGTATCTTCAAAATCCTCATAATGGCTTCCCTACGGATATCTATGTGGAACAAAATGGCGATACACGGCATACACAAGAAGTCACACAGTTCATTAACGAGAAAAACATCGACGTAATGCTACTATCAGAAACGCACTTCACAAATAAATACAATTTTCATATACCAGGATACTTGTTCTATGGTACAAATCCTCCAGATGATAAAGCTCATGAAGGCACTGCAATACTCATCAGAAATCGCATAAAACACCACCATTTAAACAATTTTGACAAAAACTACTTACAATCTACGTCCATAGCCTTACAACTCAACAATAGTTCAATGACTCTAGCCGCAGTGTACTGCCCACCACGCTTTCCATTTGACAGAGTGTGGCTGGATGGACTCTTGTTTAAAATAATCAAGCTGTTGATGCACATGCTTTAATATTATGCCCTACAGATGGCGTTTACACTTCGCGCTCGGCCGCCTCCCTTGTTAGCTGACACAAGCACTTTGTTTTATGCTCATACTTTCTAGAATAACTACTGTGTGTATTGATCGGATTGTAATTGCAGAATACGAAGATAATTTATTTGATAGGCGAAGAAGAACACATTTTAACAACAGCAACAGTACACAGCTAATCAGAAAGCAACGAAACATTCGTTGATATTACTGAAAAGCCTATAAGCTATTTCGCAAATCAAAATGGATTAATTTACCATTTTACCATTTTACAAGCAGACGCGACGAAATAATTTTCCAAAAAAAAGGTGATTGTCAAATACACTGATATGACTCTGACAAAGACAACAGATATCCTCATTAAAAACTTCTTAAACAATACCAGTGCTATTTGAAGGGACAATTTTAAAGACTTTTTGTTTTTCAAAAGCATATCAAGAATCTAGTATCCCACATAGTAACGTTAAAGTTATGAAAAGTTTCTAAAGTTAAAAGACAAACTCTTATCCTGAATTCAAAATAATCATTAATACTCAATATTCTAAATTGTTACACCCTAGTCTAGAAAGAATTATGTTTATTTAAAGAAACTTACTATTTTCCCGACTATAGTAAATTAATTCAAAATTTTATTAATGATTGCGAAATCTGGTACCTGATCAAAGAAAGAACTCAGACCAAAAAAACAAGTTATTTTATTATTGACTTCTATGCAATCGACAATGAACAATATTTAATTTCGATCACTTATTAAAACAACCAGTTGTTATTGGCTAGCCCTTACTAGAATCTTTAACGACATGGGAAAGCCACAGAAAAAGCAGACAAGGATGCTCGGTTTAGAAGAAAATTTTTTTTAAAGTTTGGCTCAACAACAAAGACATTCAAATAGGAATAGCCGATATAGAACGCTTTCATAAAACCATCCATAGAAAAATCAGAATTACACAGCCTTACAAAAAAAATACTAACGCTACAGCCAGGTGCTGACTGTACAAGGCCATGGATTATCATATTATACCGTAATAAAAATTTTAACAGTATGGAATCGCCGCTCGAATTCGCTACCGATTATCAAATATAATCAGAACCCAGGGAACACCACGGGGAGGCCATTATAAATGAAATTTAATTAAATAATTAAATAATTTAATTTGTTTGACAGTAACTTTTCTTTTAGTTTATTAGAATAAAATAAAAAAAAAAAACAAATTAAAATAAAATAAACAAAACAATTAATAATAAAAAAGAAAAAATTCCCACCCGCCTCAACCGGGAGTTGAACTCACGCACTCTCGCGCAGCCGTCCGCCACTCTAACCACTCGGCTATTGCCTCACTCCTTGGCCCATCGGCAAAGTTGCATTATGAACCAATTCTGTTACCATACAATGCAAACAAAAAGTTTAATAATAAAATGCTGTGTGTCTGACGCTAGATTTGTAAGTGAGTTTAATTCGTATCATATCTCACTTATTTATAGTCCGATTTAAATGAAATTTTCACATAACGTCCGTGGCAGGGTATTTGTCATGTAAGATATACAACTTTGGTTGTTGAGCTAATATTGTAGTTTTTAAATAGTTATTACTGATTTTCTAAGGCGGGAAGGGGCGTGTCCAAATTTCAAAAAAACTTTGAGACACTGCAATATATACGTATGTTGTCACAAAATTTCATGACTCTAGCTCTTATAGTTTCCGAGATCCAGGTGTTCATTCGGACGGACAGACGGACAGACGGACAGACAGACATGGCTCAATCGACTCGGCTTGTGATTCTGAGCAAGAATATATATAGTTTATGGGGTCGGAGATGCCTCCTTCTGCCTGTTACGCACATTTCCGTTCCGACAAACACAATAGTCCATGAATTTTATTAAAATCCATGGCCTAAAAAGGGGAAAAACAAGAGGCAGGTCAGTCGGTCACACAAGACAAAATGCATAGCAGCCTTTTTAGCTCACTCCAATATTTGGAGCGGCCATATCCCCACCCTTCCATGATCGCCGGATGCAACATGATAATCGGCGATCCCTTGTGGCTACCTATTGTTTAATACGTCTCATCACTTCCGTCGCCCATGACTTCCGGAAACAAATTAGATTTAGTTACAATTCATTATAATGTTTATTTATTAATATTAAAACTCCTATTTAAACTAAAATTCATTGTTATGTTCTTTCTTTTATTTAAATATTCTAGTTTTATTATTTCTTATTTAGGCTTTAAATAAGATCTTGAACATAAATATTCATTATTGATTTCTGTAATATTTTTAATTTTAATGAGGACTCTAAAGGAAGTGCTATATCATGTTTTTGTTTTGTCTCTATATGTAGGTATAGGAAAATAAAAATGCAAGTGGCTGCAATTAATAATAATGGGTAATTTCTCAAAAATTTACGTTAAGTGATATTTAAAATTAAATCAAAAGCTACCATGATTAAGGTATATATATGATGGTATATATATGGTTGTCACTTACGATTTTTTTTGGTATCCCACGACGAAAGATCTTTCGTGTTGGTAGATGGTGTGTTTGGTGTGGTTATGTATTTTGAGTTTTGTTTTAAATTCACTTAGTAAAAAATTTAAAGTGTTTGAGGGTCGGTGTAGCAATTATGTTTTTTATTTTCTTTATATTTGTACGGCATGATCTTATTTTTAATAATGATTAAGGCATCAAAAGGGTGTACTTAGGTAAAAACAAACAAAATTATAATTTTTCCACATGCATTTCGATTATCTATCACCTTTTTCATGACTCTAGCTCTTATAGTTTCCGAGATCCAGGTGTTCATTCGGACGGACAGACGGACAGACAGACATGGCTCAATCGACTAGGCTACTGATACTGATTCATAATATATATAGTTTATGGGGTCGGAGATGCCTCCTTCTGCCTGTTACGCACATTTCCGTTCCGACAAACACAATAGTCCATGAATTTTTTTAAAATCCATGGCCTAAAAAAATTTCATGATATGAGTAAGCGGCATATGCAGTTATATGTATTTTGGGTCACTGAATCCGAAGCCAAGCTCAGAACTTCGCCATCACAAAACTAAGAAACCTTAAAATATCCCCTTAAAGATAAAGAATCCTGATCTGAAAATGCGATATATGTTTTAACATGTATTTTATCCTTCTAAGTCCGAATCCGAAGTAACACGTCTGAGTTTCGACTTAACCTACGACCTTTCTTGGCCTTGCATCGCGTGGACCTGTATTCATGCCCATGGGCCTGGCCGATCCATGTCCCGATCCATGCATTATTGACGAGCCTTGTTACGTAGCCGACTGTGAAACAAAAAGATAATGAACTACCTCGAATACTTTAAAACGGCAATAAGCTTAGGCTACTCCTTTGTCGTCACTTGGATCACATCGTTTGTGATGGTGATTGTTCATGAGCGTGTGCCCCATATGAAACGTTATCCCCCACTGCCGGACAAATTTTTTGATAATGTGCCGCATATTCCGTGGGCATTCAATGTGTGAAATTACTGGTTCGCTTTTGTTCACCGTGTGGCTGATTGTGCTCATCTTTTAAAAGTATCGTATGGTTTTGCTGCGTCGCTTCTTTGCACTAGCAGGCACTGTGTTTCTGTTGCGCTGCGTCACCATGTTAATCGCTCAGTGTGCCGGGCACGCATCTGCAGTGCAATCAAAAGGATTTTGCCATTGATGATCCTTATGTGGATTTGTTTGGTGCCGTTGTGACACGCATGACACGAGCATATCGCATCTAGAGTGGGCTCGGCATGTCCATACAGGGTGTCTGCACTTGCGGCGACTACATGTTCAGTGGACACACAGTGGCTCTGACGCTACTTAACTTTTTTATAACAGAATATACTCCGCGTAATATTTACTTCCTGCACACATTGACATGGCTGCTCAACATGTTTGGCATCTTCTTTATTTTGGCCGCCCAAGAGCATTATTCCATTAATGTTTTTGTTGCCTTCTACATATCATCGCGACTTTTTCTCTATTACAAACAATCGGGCCCATATGCAGAGCGATTCAAATCGAACGCGCATCTGGTTCTCCATGTTCAGCTTCTTTAAGAGCCATGTGGATGGCATAATTGCGAATGAGTTTGAGACATTCGGATCATTGATAGATTCTTTAATCGGTTTAATAATCTGGGGAAAGAATGAGATAGTTACGCGAATTCATAACCACACAATGACCACGGATCCCAAGTTGTTTTTGGCAAAAGCCTTGCCACGAGTGGATAATCGAACACATGCCGTAGCCTCCAATTACTTGAATCCCCATGAGTCGGTGGTAGTTACCAACACACGCCTTCACAGTTCGTGGGGTGCAACAGATTTGATTAGTGTTGGAATAGCCCTATTCCAGTATACAAAAATAACTTAGACCAAAATACTGAAATGTATTATTACTGAAATAAGATACGGTCACACTCGTTTTGTTTTCTCTCTCTTCTTTTTGATCTGCCTAATGTGCATGTGGTTTGGTGTTGCGGTATAAAATAAAATATCATATAAAAGTATAAATATCAATTGACTATTTAATTAAACACTAATTTACAACAGGTTATGCGCCCAGTCCATGCCCAATAAATAATTAGTTCAAAGCTGAGTTTGATAGTGTAGTGGCATAATTCTCATTTTATGGTGAAATTCATTTTTGCATTACATACATACATACATAAGTGAGAGAATTTATCACTGAGTATATTAAAATAATCACGCCTGGTTTTCTTTTCATTATATTAATAACATGGTTTTATTCAATAGCTTGTTGTTTCCTAGCACTAGTTCTTGTCCTAGTTAGTCCCTGCCTTCCTACCTATTTCGCACCATTACGTTAGCTCGAAACTAAGCTCTCAATATATATGTTTCTTACAGCTCACCCTGATTCTCCTGCGACAGGATTCATCCTTCTTTTATAAGGGTCATTGGGCTGGCACTAGACTTGACTTGCACTTACACTTTGTTTTATTCCCCGCGGGAAAACTTGCTGCCGGCTTAGTTAGCTGCTCGCGATCGACTGTCCTTTGCCCTAGTTAGGCAGATCGCACTTCGCTGCCTGCGCCTCGCTGCCTGTAGCTCTGCTGCTGTGGCCCTGCTGTTGTGGCTCTGCCGTTGCTAGCGCCGCTGCCTGTCCGTGCACGAGCTCTGGGTACCCAAGCGCCGTTACTTGTGTGTGCACAAGCTCTGGGTACCGAGGCACCGTTACTAGTGCAGGTGTTCGACTGTGCACCAGCTCTGGGTACCGAGGTACCGTTACTCATGACTGTGCTAGGCTCGCGCTCTGGGTCCCGAGGTACCCTAACTTGTGTGTGCGCTAGGCTCACGGTCTGGATACCGAGGTAGCGTAACTTCTGTGTGCACAAGCTCTGGGTACCGAGGCACCGTTACTTGTGCAAGTATTCGACTGTGCACTAGCTCTGGGTACCGAGGCACCGTTACTAGGCATGGGTGCCGAATGTCTGGTGTTTCCCTTGCAACGTGTACCCTGTTTTCTGGTTTTGTCTATACCCATGCCTTTTGCTTCGCTGCCTATATTCTACTGCGGGGTATATTAGATTTAACGATACCTTATATTATATATAAAATAACTAATACAATGTGACGCGCTTCATGCGGCGTCTTAGCCGTTACTAATTATACCCTTCGACCATTGAAAATGGTCAAAAAAGGGTATACTAACTTTGTGCAAATGTATGTAACAGGCAGAAGGAGGCGTGGCAGACCCCACAAAGTATATATATTCTTGCTCAGGATCACTAGCCGAGTTGATTGAGCCATGTCTGTGTGTCTGGATGTCCGGATGTCCGGATGTCCAGATGAACACACAGATCTCAGCTATTATAAATGCTAGAGACACCAAATTTGGAATGAAGGTTCCTATGTACTCGGCGCAGATCAAGTTTATTTCAAATGTTAGGTGCCACGCCCACCGCCCCCACAAATCAATAATTTAATTTTTGAACTCAATTTGTAAGCGCTGTATAAAAGATACAACTTTCTGACTTTAACATATACTAAGCTGAATGAAATATCTACGTAGTCTCCAATTTATAATCCGATCGGACAATAATCACAGAAGTTATTTAAGAAAGTATGAGCGTAAAACCAAGTACTTCTGTCAGCTAACAAGAGAGGCGGGCGAGCTCGAAGCGCGAGCGCCATCTGTCGGGATTAATTTCAAAGCATGTGCATATGCATATGTGTATGAATTTAACAAATTAAACTACACGGGAACATAGGTCGAAGGGTATCCCACTGTCGCGTTTTGCGCGACTGTTGCTTTTCTTACTGGTTTTATACTACCACGAAATAACAAAGAATTATTGAGTTTTCTAGGACTTGTTGGGTATTTCCGAAGATTCATACCAGGATTTGCAAGTGTTGCAAAACCTCTTACCGATTTAATAAAGCAAGATGCAACATTTCAAATGGATGAAAAAGTTGTATTCGCAATCAATAAGCTAAAAGACATTAAAACAATGAAGCCTGTATTAAAAATTTACCACCAACAACACGAGACGGAGCTGCACACAGATGCTTCGATGGAAGGATATGGAGCGGTCCTTTTACAAAAATCACATGATGATAACCTGATGCACCCTGTATATTATATGAGCAAGAAAACGTCAGAAGCTGATAAAAAACTGTCCAGTTATCATTTGGAGATTCTAGCAGTTGTAGAAGCACTTAACAGATTTCGTGTTTATCTTCTAGGTATCCGTTTCAAGATTATTACAGATTGTAACGTCTTTGCTAAAACGATGGACAAAAAGAATCTCTTATCTACACGAAATGCTCGATGGGTTCTCTTGTTACAGGAATTTGATTACGACATTGAACACAGGAGTGGAACACGAATACATCACGTCGATGCTTTAAGCCGTCACCCGATCATGATTATTAAGGACGACACCGTACATAGCAAAATAAAATATGTACAAAATCAAGAAGACGAATTACGTGCTATTATGGACATCCTCGCAGAGCAGACATCACACAACGGATATTTAATGAAATTTGGTATTTTGCACAAGGTGGTCAACGACGACGAGTTAATTGTAGTACCTCTTGGAATGCAAAACGAAATCTTAAAGCAAGCACATGAAAAAAGACATTTTTCAAAAAAAAAAAAAAAGCTTTTAACTAAAGACTTTTATATTCCCAGACTCGACAAAAAGATCCAAAAGCATATCAGTCACTGTATACCCTGTATTGTGTCTAATAGGAAACTAGGAAAAAAGGAAGGTGAACTCAACCCAATTCTGTAGCGTGCAACCAAAAATGGGGATCGGTTGTATAGTTATGTTGTGTGAAGCTTTGCACATTATTAATTTCCGGCTCTAGCTCGTCGGCTTTGGGGATGGAGGTCTTGTTCACACATCATAGGACTACTAACAATAATAACAAAGTCAAGAAAAACGTGCTGCGACAAAAGGAACTAGAAATTACAAAACCGGAAGAGAAGACAGATAATCATGATCAAAACAGAAAGAAAGGATAGAAGATAGGAACCTAGAATGGTAAGCTGGCGAATTTAGGTGTTGAAGGCGTTCGCTTTTGCCCACCCAACCATGATCACCTCCTTTGCCCACCCAACCATGATCACCTCCCCTTTTTCCCTACAACAGCGGGAGCGTTAGCATTGAGTTCAAATAATTAAAATTTTAAAACATAAATTTAATTCTCTTTTTTAAATGTAGACATATGAACTAATTCCGTTAACCTAATCATTTTCATTTAAAACAATTTGAGAAAATTTGTTTGTTTATAAATTATTTCGTTTTTGCCCGTTAACTTTGGTTGTTACTTTGTTTGCCACAGTTTTAGAGGCGTTGCATAAATCAAAAAATCGAAGTCAAAATATTTAGGTAAAAAGTAACCAAATCAGCTGTTAAATGTCCACCCTTTTCCAGTCCAAACCGGTTTTCGCTAGAAATCTAACGGTTCCTGCTAAAAATAGCTTTCAAAGTTGTGAACAACTGTTCTTTTGCAAGGCAAAAATTGCATGTGTGCTTATTTTGTCATTCAAAGCCAAACTTCAAAGAGTTCAAACGTCAAGATTAGTGAACGGATTTTATTAATTTAAAATGGAATTTAAAGCTGAAGGTATTTACTTTAAATCCATTTAGTAATAATAAACTAATATGTTAAATCGTTTTTGTGTGCGTCCTTTTCATGTTTACATAAACTTTTAGTTGTGACCCCCCTCGCTCCCACCAATGTGAGTATTATCAATGTATTTACCAATGTTTTTAGATAATGAAAATGTTAAGTGTAGCTGCAAATAGTTGCAAATGTGCCTGTAATCTTCAATATACTAACACTGCCTTTATATTTTTAATGGTTAAAATCGCGACTCGAGTTGCTGCTTTTCCTTTGTTTTTGTGATGTTGGTTTTGTTTTCTTCATTTGTGAGTGTGTTTGTGTTTTTATACACTTTTGTATATATTTTTTTTTTTTGTTTTAATTTTAATCTTTTGTTATTTTTATAGGCGATTCTTATAACTGTGTGTTTTCACGCAGACATATATTTCATCTTTGGTGCTCCGAAAAGGGCACAAATTTTGAAAAAACTCAGAGTGTGATTAATTTAGTAGAACTTGGCATTACAAACAATGATTGTACAGCCGATTTAAATGAACTTGAGAAATGTATTGGTTACATTTGTAAGAAAATAATTGAGTTCTTGGGTAAATACAGGCGTAATAAGAGTTTTTTTGAAAAATATCAATCGAATTGGCTGAACACCAAAGAAAATGTTATTGTGAAACCAGCTTGTTTTTCTAAAGAAATGGTTAAGAGTGCTAATCGTGGGCGACCGAAAAATGATTTTGCAGAATGTTCAAAGGTGCAAACGGTGCATTCAATACCTAATGTTGAAGAAGTTTTATCCTTATTTGTTGAAACCAATTTAACAAAACACCAATATCTTTTGATCCGAGCGTTTATTAACTCAAAGGCCGATTTTGATTTTCTACCTAGCTACGAAAAGATTCTATTAGCTAAAACTCAAACCCATCCAAACGATATTGAAATAAGTGAATCTAAGGCTGAAGTTGAACTTCAAAGTTTGCTTAATCATACCGCAACACGAATATTGCAGCTTCAGAAAGAAGTTGTTCAACAAATCGAAGATGATTCGGTGAAGAAACTCATTTTAATAGGAAAGTGGGGATTTGATGGTAGCACTGGTCATGCCGAATACAAGCAAAAAGTTTCCGAAAAAGAACTGGCAGACTATAATATGTTTGTAACATCGTACGTGCCTCTCAGACTAATAACAAAGTCCAGTAAACCATTAATAATTTGGAAAAATCCTTGACCATCATCGACTCGGTATTGTCGACCTATTAGATACCAGCTTGATAAAACTATATTTGGTATTGGAGGCCGGGAAATAGAAGTTGAACATTCATTGAAACTCACCATGGTTGATGGAAAAATATGCACTGCTTTAAGCGAAACCTCATCCGCAAAATGTTATATATGTGAAGCAAACCCAACTGAAATGAACAATTTAGAAGAATGCCTTCTCAGAACAGTGTATGAGGAACGCTTTGAGTTTGGCCTGTCTCCATTACATGCTTACATAAGATTTTTTGAATATTTCATCCACATATCATATTAGATCTAAAAGTTTGGCAAATACGTTCCACCGAAGCAAAAACCATATTTTTAAAACGTAAAACTTTAATTCAATCTGAATTTTGGACAAGAATGGGCTTAATTGTAGACAAACCGAAAACTGGAGGAACATCCAACGATGGGAATACCGCCAGAAAATTCTTTGAAAATCCGGATATGTCTGCGGATATAACAGGCCTTGGCAAGAATTTACTAATTAGATGCTCAACTATATTGCAAGCAATTTCATCGGGGTACAATATAAATACAGAGAAATTTGGAACTTATGCCATAGAAAGCGCGAAACTTTTAACTAATAAATATCCATGGTACTACCTCTCTGCATCAGTACATAAAATATTAATTCATGAACCTGCTATAATAAGAACTTGTTTAGTACCCATTGGAGAGCTTTCCGAAGAAGCTGCAGAAGCTAGAAATAAAGATATTAACGAACACCGATTTATTTAATAGGTTACTTTTAAGTTCCGATCCTTTTAAAGGAAAGGAAACTTCCTTGTAAACAAAAATCTAAACTCCTTAAATCAGTAATTGAGTTACTTGATGAAAACATAGAATAATTTTACTTCTAACTTTTTTGTATAATTATAAAACTTTTATTGTTAAGTTGTATAATAAAAAAATGTATATATAATAAATTCATTTAAATATATTTTCGTTTATTGTTGTAATATACTGATTTGACTACTAGAAGTATTCTAAGGCGCTTTCCTTATATAAGCGCAACCTTATGGCAATCATTTATAGGGAAGCTATGGTCCGATTTTGATAAAATTAAAACAAGAATTCTAGAATAATACAAAATGGCCATGCCTCAAATTCTATGAAAATATGCTGAGAACTGGATACTCTATAATTTTTTCCCTAAAAATTTTCCAATCGTTCCTATGGGAGCTATAGATATAGTCGTCCGATTTGAATAATTTTCACACAATATTTTTTATGTATTTTTCTAAATTTACTGTAAAAATTTCATAGTGATATCTCCACAAGAAGTATTTATGGCCGCCGCTCCATACAAGCCCGACCACTGTGCACTGTGCGTTGTTTTAAAATTTGCATTTTTTAATAACTTTCAAATTTGTATTGCCTACTTTTGGCCTTTATCGAAAAGGTGATTATAATTTTCTTGTTGAAACTGTATGATTTTAAATTGCTTTACTCTACATTTCAAACATAAAAAAATATATAGATTTGACTTACGGTGATTCCATCGGCGAAAGATCGATCTCTGGCTCGGCACCTGTTTGCTTAAAGTTTATTAAAATATAGTATTAATGCAACCACCATATACAAAATAGGTATTCGCAAATAAACAAACATTAAAGGGGAAAAGACTAACAACCCAAAGTGAACATTACTTTTATATTAACAAATAAATTACTTATTATAAATAATACTAGAGAAAAAAAAATGATAAATTTAATGAACATTACTATATAATTATTCCCATTATTAGTATTCCTATTCTTTCCGCTCTCGAAATTATGCTGTAAAACTCGAGGTAACCATCAGTCAATTATATCCATTTTAAAATTGTTACGGATTTGATCGTTGCTGAAGTAAGGCTCTGACACACAATTTAAATTATTTTACCATGGGATAATCTATTTAATGACTCATTTTCTTTTGTTTTGGGCCTATATTGAACGTGTGGTGCCTTAGCGTGAAATCGGCATTTGGCTAGACAATTAGTTTTTCATAATTTTGCTGCCTTTTAGGGGAATGTAAAAATGCTACTCCGTTTTAGCGGCGTTGCAAGGCCTGCTCTTGGAACTGTTTCTTTTTTACCGGCTTAAGGAATATGTATTTGGAAAAATGGTTTAAAACAATATCCGAATATTTCCGATCCTAGACCTAGGATAAGGACCTAAAAAGTCAATGTATAATTTTTGGAAAAACCTTTCTGATACCGACGCTTTTCCCATTGGGGGCTTTTGATTGCTTACAAATATCACAGGCGTTTAAATAAGCCTTGACATCTGGCACTAATCCTGGCCAAAAATAAAACAGTCGTATTTTATCCCACCATGAAAAGAAAGGGGATCATCATGGGCTTTATATAAAATCTTTTTCACCAATTCTTTCGGTACCCATATTATTATTATTATTTGAAAGAGGGAGTCTCCCAGCAGAGAAGGGGCGAGGCACTGCGACCAGAAAGATCTTTTGTACCTATAATGCTCTCCTTATCTTGACAAAAGCTGTTCCGCTTCCCTGATGAAGCATAACAGGTCTTTCGTCGAGGAACGGACAATGTGCTCGGAAAATGCGATTTCCACGTGCAGATGTTTCCTCCTAATCCATACCAAGGCTGGACAATCGTCCTCTCTACAGAGCCTGCATTCTGCGTCTGAGGACAGACGCATTTTTGTGAGGTGATAGTTCACCCAGTGGTGTCCACTAAGGTAACCAATAAGGAGATAAGTTGCTCTTCGTTTAACCGAGGGATTCGTAAGCTCTATAGCCTGCCTCATCCCTGGTTGGAAGAACCAATAGCGTTCGGTCAACCTAACCGCCCATGCTTTCACAAGAGATGAGATGATTGACCATCTCACCCCGCAGAAGGGTTCGGGGCCATGCAGAGGGGCTGATGACCCCGCTCTCGCTAGTTCATCCGCTACCTCGTTGCCCTGGAAACCAGAGTGTCCAGGTACCCATAGGAGAGTAACTTTGTTTCTGTTGGAAAGGCTCTGGAGGCAGTTTCAACAGTCAGCCACCATACGCGAACCTACTCTTTTTGAGGAGAGGGCTAGTATGGCCGCTTGGCTATCTGAGAAGATGTAAATATTTGCTCCTCTGATCCCCATCTCAAGGATAAGACGACAGCAGAACTCGATGGCATGAACCTCGGATTGAAAGACTGTGGGCCATTTGCCCATAGCAATCGAGGTTTTGGAGTTGGGACCAAGTATCCCAGCTCCAACCCCCTGATCAGCCCTTGACCCACCGGTATTCCAGTCTATGCCATGAGGGTCACTGATGGGGTTGCCAGCATCCCAGTCCCTCCGGTCCGGGATGAGAGTTTTGAACTTTGCACCAAAGAAGTGTTCCTTGGTCATAGAATCTGATCTAGAGCAGTTATCTAAGCCAGGAATGTCATTGATAAGTCTAGCATGCCCCGATTCGGTAGCTAAGAAGGCTCATAGCGGCGACTTCTTGTATTTGAATATGCAGCGGAGTCAAATTCAAAATTGATTCCATTGCTGCTGTGGGACAGGTGCGAAGTGCACCCGTTAGAGAAAGGCAAAGTAACATATGCAGTTTAGTGCATTTTTTGATAGCAGTGACCTCCGTAACCTTAGGCAACCACACAATAGCTGCGTAGGTAACGATGGGTCTTACCATCACATCAAATAACCACCGAATGGTGCAGGATTTGAGACCCCACGTCCTACCAAAGAATCTTCTACAGGCCCACATGGCGTGAGTAGCCTTTGATAGGGTGTTGTTTAGATGGGAATTCCAGTTCAGTCTTTTATCAAGAGTTACCCCTAGATATTTAACCTCGTTGGAAAGTCCCACGGGTGAGCCGCCAATGTGCAATTGACCTATGTCAACGGAATGGCGCTTAGTGAAGGGAACGATAATCCCCTTTTGTGAATTGATGCTAAGACCTACATCTTCGCACCATCTATTAACCGTGTTCAGAGCAGATTGCATCAGTTGTCACGGTGTTGACAAAGTTCCCGTTCAATACGAGAGCCATTTCGTCAACGTAGCCGATTGCTTGCACGCCGTGTTCAGCGAGAATGCTCAGTAGTTCATCAACTACTAAAGACCAGAGTAAGGGGGATAGGACCCCTCCCTGGGGACATCCTTTAACCGCACTAATGAAAGCAGTCGTGAAGTCCAAGGTAGAGGAAATAGTCCGATGTTTGAGCATAGCATCAATCCATCGGATTAGGGGACGGGCGATATTTCTGCGCTCCAGCGCAGCAGAAATAGACCCGTAGCCGGCATTGTCGAAAGCATCCTCATATCAAGAAAAGAGCACAGAGCAATATTCTTGGATACGAAGACTCTTTCGATTTTACCTACTAGCTTATGGAGAGCGACCTCAGTCGATCTTCCGGCTATATACGCAAACTGCGTGGGATGCAGAGGATGAGTTTTCTGCAGAGAGCACCGAATGTGCAGGTCTACGAGCCTTTCCGCTGTCTTAAGCAGAAACGAGGTGAAACTGATCGGCCGATATGACTGAGGCTGGTCAGGGGGACGATTCCCTTGTTTAGGAATAATTACCACATTGACTCTCCACCAAGAGATGGGTATATATCACCAAGTAAGACTGGCTCTAAGAAGGCCGACCAGCGGATCGAGAGTATGATTCAAACTGTTTTGTAGAAGGGCTGGAAAGATTTGATCGCCCCCTGGGGCTTTGAAGAGAGCGAAGGAATTTACAGCACATTTGAGCTTTTCAGGGTCGAGGCGGCGTCATCGTGACTGGATAGATCTGGGTTCGCAACCGAACCTGGTAAGTGAACTTGTAAAAGTCAAGTGCTTCCCTGCGATCTTGAGTGAAAGAGCCGTCTGCTCTTTTGAGAAGCCCTATCCCATTAGCCCTATCTGGCAGCGATTCGATGCTACCACAGTAGCTGCGCCACGTATCATGCTTAGCACGTCTAATGGTTTTGTTGTATTTAGTGAAAGCGTCCCTATACACGTCCCAGCTGACACGGTTAGATCTGGCCCTGTTAAATAGGCTTCCTAACCTTCCTTCTTTGTGCAGCCAGCTCTACGTTCCACAATGGCGTTAATAAAAGTAGGCTTACACCCTATGTTAGCAACATCTAATTGACAACACAATAGATATTCTAAAAGGGACTCACCACGTTTATTGACGTCGCTGCTTCCCCAGACCGTGTGATGCGCATTTGCGTCACAGCCGATCACGAGCGGCTTGTTGTAACGGCGGCAGAAGTCCACTAGCTGCTGAACCTATGCGGGGGGGACGTCATCCACGTCGCCCGGGAAATAGGCAGAGGCTGCCACTACCTCCCGGACACCCTCAGCCGTGGCTACCTCAATAGCCGTTGCCACCAGGTTTCTGTTGATGAAATTAGGTAAGGGGAAGTGTCTTACACTGTTATTTACTACAATAGCAGTGCGAGGGGTACCACCCATACGGTCATATAATAACTTACATGATCCGCATGATAATCTACGGATGTGGCCACCGATCAGCCATGGCTCTTGGACGAGAGCCAGGTCGATTGCATCCTCACAGACGATCCTGCACAGGGAGGCGGACGCTCCTCTGGCGAGGTGCAGGGTCGCCTGGAGCACCTTAATGGCGGTCAGCATCCTCCTTCAGGGCTTTGGTGACAAGGCCACCTGCCTTGCCCCACCAAGAGTCGTTGCCACGGATGCCCTTAGGCAGTCTGGAGGAACTGCTCGGGGGAGGTCGCCTGGCGACCCAAGTCGCCGGAGGTGCCCTTACGGGAGGTTTTCGCTACAAGCTGAAGGTGGGACTTGAATGGACAGGGGGGCGTCCGCTGTGGAGGTAATCGGTGCCACTGCGGCAGCGGCGCTGGTAGACGCCACCGGAGCGGCAGCCACTGCTGTCACGCCGGCGGAGGCCACCGTTGCCGCTGCTGGAGGAGCGCTGATGGAAGGGGGAACTCTGACGGGGAATTCATAAGGATAAGTTTCATTCTGCCGAAGCGGAATTTAACGTGACCCTGAAGATCCGTCAGGGTCTTGTACGAATTCTCGTCGACCAACATCGCGAGGTGCGTCGTCTAGCCATTAAGGCTGTGTTGAACCCCCCGCCACAGCTCCGTTGAGAAGCATTCAACATTCTGGAGACCCAAGTACTCAAGAACGGTGGCGGGTGGGAGGTCAGCACTATTGGGAAAGTACCCTCGAATGAGGTGAGCTTTTGGGAACTCAGCTTCCTCCAACAGTTTAATATCAAAGCCGCTGATGGACTTGATGTGTCCAGCAGCTCCCCTGACCCATTCAGCAGTGCTGCTGTCCTCGCACACAAGGAGCAGCCATTCATTTCGGGGTATACAGCCCTCGAAACCTGGACCGACTCCAGATGTGGAGGGCAGCCGCATCGCCTTAAGGATGCTGGCACAGTAGCCATCTGCTCCGGTGTAAGCGGTTTGGTGGAGTCAGCCGAAGTGAAGCCCAATTTCATACTGCTTGCCACTTGGGTGTAGGGGTGTTTGTTAAATAGGGATCGTCAAACTCCTTAGACCATCGCTTAATAAAGCCAAGCGTTCCCATAGCCTTATTGACCATAGTAGAAATATGTTCCAAGATCGTCAACTAAGGCAATTCTGTCCAAGGCGCAACCACAAAGTGTATAGGATACCAACTTAGGGCTGGTTCGGTAGAATGTCATCAGCTTGCATTTAGAACTATTCAGAACTAATAAATCTACACGGCACCATGATTGAAAACTATCTAGGTCGGCTTGTAAGAAAGAGTGACAGAAGGCATCTTTAAATTGAAAACACAGCTTTACATCATCTGCATATGTTACATAAGAGTGCGAGCAGATCGTATGACAAGCGGAAGGTCATTGATGAAAAGAGTGAATAGAAGGGGACCTAAACGGCTCCCCTGGGGAACACCAAAAGTGGCATGAAGTGGGTTTGAAAGGCAATTTTTAAAGAGCACCATTTGAGTTCTATCAGTCAGATAACTAACAATCCAACTAAGAAGTTTAGGCAAAAAACAAAGAAGATATAGCTTGTGTGCAAGGAGGGAATGATTTACTGAGTCAAAAGCTTTACTGAAATCAGTATATATAACAACAGTTTGAAGATTCTGCTGAAATCCCTGTACCACAAAGGATGTCAGCTCAAACAAATTTGTCGTAGTAGAACGACGTTTAATGAAACCGTGTTGACAAGGGGAAATGATGGATCTAGAAAAGTGTTGCAAGTGAGGGGTTAAGACATTCTCGAAGAATTTAGGTATGGCTTTATAAAGCCAAGCATTACCATAGCCTAATTGACCATATTAAAACGAGAGCAACAGTCGCGCAAAACGCGACAGTGGGATGCCCTTCGACCTATGTTCCCGTGTAGTTTAATTTGTTAAATTCATACACATATGCATATGCACATGCTTTGAAATTAATCCCGACAGATGGCGCTCGCGCTTCGAGCTCGCCCGCCTCTCTTGTTAGCTGACAGAAGTACTTGGTTTTACGCTCATACTTTCTTAAATAACTTCTGTGATTATTGTCCGATCGGATTATAAATTGGAGACTACGTAGATATTTCATTCAGCTTAGTATATGTTAAAGTCAGAAAGTTGTATCTTTTATACAGCGCTTACAAATTGAGTTCAAAAAATAAATTATTGATTTGTGGGGGCGGTGGGCGTGGCACCTAACATTTGAAATAAACTTAATTAGCTTATAGTACACAAATTTGGTAACTCTAGCTTTTATAATAGCTGAGATCTGTGCGTTCACACAGACAGACGAACAGACAGACAGACAGACAGACAGACATGGCTCAATCGACTCGGCTTGTGATCCTGAGCAAGAATATATTTTATATATTTTATGGGGTCTCCCACGCCTATTTCTGCCTGTTACTTACATTTGCACAAAGGTAGTATACCCTTTTTTGACCATTTTCAATGGTCGAAGGTATAAAAAGAAGAAAGCTACAGTCATGTGCTGACTGGATTACACAGGCAACTTTAATGTTCCCCAAATTCTAGAATTGAGGAATTTGTCTTATCTGCCTGCGTTTTCTTTGCAACCCTGAGGTGGAGGTTTGTTGCTTCTAGACGACGAGTACGTGCACATTGTAGCTTCTAAATAGATATAAGAGGAAGAGGAGGAAGGAAGAGGAGCGTGTCCAAAAATTTTGAGACACATGAATATACATTCGAGTTCGAGCGTCGGCGACTGCAGACGTGTTTTTTTCTTAGCTACGAATAGCAAGTTCTAAAACTACAACAGTATAGTGAAAGTTAAACACAAAGTGCAAAGTGCAGATCGCACGACTAACAATTAGTTATTATAGTAATTATTTACTGTAATAAATAATTAGAACAATGAATCAAAACGACATACGCACTCAGCGACAATGTGAACAAGAACAGCGCCGGCACTCTTTACAACGCAATAATGCATACTTTTCTTTCGTCTCGCCGCAAATCGCTGATTGAGCAACCTCGCCTTCAACTCGAAAAATAAACTTTTGCCCACAGCGAACGACAGACCGCGTTCTTGCTCTCCCTCTCTGCCTGCTTCGGCTCACAAGTCGTGGAGCGAAGAGACCGCCTCTCCTATCCCGTTCCCCTCGCAGCGCCCAACGACCATTCCGGGTAACTGTTACACTGTAATAACAAGTGCAGTGACCTCCCTAGCAACTGTCACTGCTACCAATACAACAACTTCGTCAGCGGCCCAACTAATTATCGCTGAGCCAGCAACACCGACCATTGGCAACAATAATAATGCACGCAAAGAAAAACCAAAACAAAAGCAGAAGACGATCTCGACTGTGCAGACTGGAATGGATCGCTACATCCAGATCAAGAGAAAACTCAGCCCACAAAACAATAACAATGAGGTTTGGTCTTTATTATCAGGATATTTCTGATTGGACAGACTTTGTGATGGAATTTCAGTCTGAATTGCGTTATTAATCTTCCGCGCATCCGACGGAGGGTTTTCCGAAGGATTGCATGATAGGCAGTTTGGCTTGTAAGTGTCCTTCTTACCACAGCCGTAACAAAAAATAGAACGTGGCTCAAAACAAACGTCATAACGATGCCCAGATTTGCCACAGTTCCAACATTTGATGCTTTTGTGCTGCATAGCTGCTACTTCTGAAGTGTCATCTAGCTCGGAAACAAAAGGTCTATTGAACCTAGGTGGTTGTGTTCTGTTCTGTTTACAGAATTGCTCATGTGTACGAATTTCTTCTCGTAGCCTAGCTAAGGTAAGTATGTTCAAGTGCATTAGCTCGTAGCGAAGAGACGGTTTGGAATGCCGAATTAAAAGTCGCACTAGAGATTCTTCTTGTATGGGATTTCTTAACTGAGTAACAAGTTTCTCGACTTCAAATTAAAATTCTTCAAAGGATTCTTTTTCACCTTGTCGCCTGGAGTTTATGGATTCCCAAATATCCATATCTGTTTCTATGTCCTGAAATTTCTTCCAAAACTCTACACAAAATGTATTCCAAGTAAAATGTGGATATGTTTTCTGGAATTTCCAAAACCATTCGTTAGCCTTGCCTACCAAGAGTAGATGCAAATGGTCACACAATAGGCTGTGATTACTGTATAAGTTCTGGTTTGTCATAGAGTGTACTCTATATAGAAAATCTTCTGTAGCCAAGCCACTTTTGGAACCATCGAACTTTATATGCCAGTTCTGGATAATGTTCGACACTTTTTCTGGCGGTATTAAGGTACTGTTGTTCAAGGATCGATTACTACTGTCATTTTGACTCTGATTCATGTTAAGGTTACGAGGGAGATCAACGCTCGCAACGGGCGGAGGTGATATGTGTTGCTCCTTATGTATATGGATATTCGCTTATTGATTATACCCTTCGACCATTGAAAATGGTCAAAAAAGGGTATACTAACTTTGTGCAAATGTATGTAACAGGCAGAAGGAGGCGTGGCAGACCCCACAAAGTATATATATTCTTGCTCAGGATCACTAGCCGAGTCGATTGAGCCATGTCTGTCTGTCTGGATGTCCGGATGTCCGGATGTCCGGATGTCCGGATGTCCGGCTGTCCAGATGAACACACAGATCTCAGCTATTATAAGAGCTAGCGACACCAAATTTGGAATGAAGGTTCCTATGTACTCGGCGCAGATCAAGTTTATTTCAAATGTTAGGTGCCACGCCCACCGCCCCCACAAATCAATAATTTAATTTTTGAACTCAATTTGTAAGCGCTGTATGAAAGATACAACTTTCTGACTTTAACATATACTAAGCTGAATTAAATATCTACGTAGTCTCCAAATTACAATCCGATCGGACAATAAACACAGAAGTTATTTAAGAAAGTATGAGCATAAAACCAAGTGCTTCTGTCAGCTAACAAGAGAGGCGGGCGAGCGCGAGCGCCGTCTGTCGTGATTAATTTCAAAGCATGTGCATATGTATATGTGTATGAATTTAACATTTTACAATATATGTAAGCCCAACAGTAAGAAATCAGCTACACTTCAATAACTCGCGTGCATTCCTAAAGTAAACAATGCGTTTTTTATAACGTCTCTCTCTTTTCATATTTTGTCTATGATTGCAAGTTCAATCCGATTTATATTGAATGTTGCTGTTTTGTTTTGCTCTCAATATTTTGCAATAACATAGCAGCACATATGTTGAAGTGGGACGTCTATACATACATTTATGCATATGCAAATGCATGTATGGGCATCCCACTCCAACACACACTCCAATTGGCGTTGCTATTGTTTACGAACAAAGATATGTAAGAAGTGAAAGAACTTAACGCTATTGTCCATCTCCTTTTTCTAAACATACTGCCGCTAGTTGGCGTTTTCCTTATCTTCCTATTCTAAACAAACGGCCGTCAGTTTGCTTCACGCATTCTTCTTTCGTATTGCCGCTTTTGCCTATTATCTTTCGATAGCCGATTGCAACGAAGCCATAAAAGCAGCGTCACTTTGATAAAGTTTATGATATTGTTCTTAATATATTGCGGATCAAAGATTAGAGTTTACATAAATAATAATTAATATTAATATTTAATAACGTTTAACATATTTTTATGAAAACTGACCAAACAAATAAATTTTTACAAATGTCGATCGCGCCGTCATTCGAACCTAGCATAAGTTGGCTAAGAGACTGCAACGCAATTCACTTAACCACTGCACGACTTTTTCATTCGTCGGCAGTGTTCCAATTTAAAATAAAACCACTAAGCATGCCAAGTGATAAACCTTTGCAAGCAACTGTGCAGACGGACATAACTACATATATCGTCTTGGCTGTGAATACTGTTAATAGTATAATATATATACATATGTACATATGTACTTTATGGGGTCGTCGACGTTGCATTTTGCCTGTTACATATATGTATTTTCGGTTGTCATAAAGATATAATACTCTACTTCACTATGTGTAACAGGTGCAATATTGATTTATATACATATATTACTTGAATATATGAAAATTAAATCAACAGGGATACGAAGCATATGCAAAGACAGGGGTGTATTGCATACAGAAGAATGCGTGCATATCTTAAGCAAAAATGCATGCATGGTTAAAGTAAAAAGTGTTTCGACTGAAACGCATGACATCACAAAACCCCAAATAGCATCATTGCGTCACAAATTTCGAAAACTGCAAATACCACTATCGCAGTTGCTCACAATTATCAAATCAATTGTTAGCGGGAAAAGCATTTACTACCAATCCATAATTTTTTGCAACTTTTAATTAGAAATTGGATTAATAAAACGGAAGTTAATTTTCTATTCAAATAGGAAATTTTCGCGCTCAATTAAAAGATACGATATTTCAATTATCATTATTTCGTAATAAGTGGACAGCTCTGACATGCTAATAGTCAGTTTGCAGCTTGCAATTGGCGTAGTCGGTGTTATTGCTATCGTTGTCGATTCTCGATTGCCGATTTATATATATTAAGTCGTTAATTTTAATTCTTTCAAGTTAAAGTGTATAGCAATACACCTTAAGTGTATAATAGAAATTAAATTTATTGTTTATTATTCTAATTATATTTTTATAAATATTTGAACCGCGTGTGTATGTGTTAATAGGAACTTTGTGTTTGTGTTAGTGATTGTGTTTTTGGCGCTGCACGCCGTGCACAATTTAGGCAAAATACGTTACATTGCGAATGTACGTGTGTTTGCATCGATGACTCTTTCATAGTGTGGTCGTTTCTTCATAAATATCGGTTCGCGAATTCGGTTTAATTAATCGATTGCTGAAACGGATTTATATTTCGCAAGTTACACATATTGTTTATTTTCCTTTTCCTTTTTTATTCTTCTTTATCTAGACTTTGTGCATTAATAAATAAATAAATATTTAATAAAAAATTATTATTGAATTCTTATTATTATTATTATCATAATAATATATATAAAAATCAATTTTAATTATTTTATTATATTTATTATAATTAATCTTTTTATATTCTTCATTTTAAATTTTTATAACACACTATATCTTTCATTATTAATAAATTAATATTATATTTATTATTAGTTTATTATATTATTACACATTTTATTTTATATATATTTTATATTTTATTGTCATAATTTGAAAATGCCAAGGCTCAATAGGAGCACAGTTTCAAGTAGGTCTCAGAGACGTAAAATTCGAAACCAGGTTAATAGGGCAAATTTAGAGTATACTGAACAGGAGCGAGCATCACAAAGGGACCAAAGACAGCATGTTGAAAGATCTGAATCTGACAGGACAGCAGACCGACTGCGTAAACGACTTCGTAGAGCAGACCCTGCTTTCAGGGAAAACGAACGAGACCTGTTTAATGCTCAACGCTCTTCCCGCCGAGGAAACTCGGCGTTTAGACAAGTAGAGCAAATTGAAAATACTTCGCGTCGATCGAGGCGCAGACAGGACCCTGCTTACAGAGAAAACGAACGTGAACAGTTCAATGCTCGGCGCTCTTCTCTTCGAAGAAACTCAACGTTTAGACAAGAAGAGCAAATTGAAAATACTTTGTGTCGATCGAGGCGCAGACAGGACCCTGCTTACAGAGAAAACGAACGTGAACAGTTCAATGCTCGGCGCTCTTCTCGTCGAAGAAACTCAACGTTTAGACAAGAAGAGCAAATTGAAAATACTTCGCGTCGATCGAGGCGCAGACAGGACCCTGCTTACAGAGAAAACGAACGTGAACAGTTCAATGCTCGGCGCTCTTCTCGTCGAAGAAACTCAACGTTTAGACAAGAAGAGCAAATTGAAAATACTTCGCGTCGATCGAGGCGCAGACAGGACCCTGCTTACAGAGAAAACGAACGTGAACAGTTCAATGCTCGACGCTCTTCTCGTCGAAGAAACTCGGCGTTTAGAGAGGAAGAGCAAATTGAAAATACTTCGCGTCGATCGAGGCGCAGACAGGACCCTGTTTATAGGGAAAATGAGCGTGAACAGTTCAATGCTCGGCGTTCAAGACGCAGACAAGACCCTGTCTATAGGGCAAACGAACGTGAACAAGACAATATTAGGCGAGCTAGTCAGCGCGACGACATAGAGTCTAGAATTTTAGAGAGGGCAAGAGATAGAAGTCGACGATCTCAGATTAGGGATAATCCAGTTCGAAGGATTATTGAACAGGCTAGGGACACAGGTGCAAGAAGAAGTGCTCGCATTAGAGCGAGACAGGCTGCCTTTGATGCAAACAGAAGTTTGTCGCAAAGAGTAAGCCAATATAGAAGAGATAACACTAACAGAACAGCAGAAAATAGGAGAAATGCGACCAGAAATAGATTAGTACGTGCGAATACCTTTTCTGAAGATAGAGAATCACAGGTTAGAACCACTTTAGATTGCCTAATAGCCAGTTTCAATAAGACAGTCAAGCAGGGACCCGATCAGGTTTGCATATGTTGCAAGGGCTTGTGGTTTCCACATCAAGTGGACAAAATCTCCCGTGAGAAAATAGAGGAAAAGTGTAGTGAGGCAGACAGCTTAGATATTTTGTATCTTTCCTCTTTATTTCCATCTCACAACAATAGGTTTAGCTTTTGCAAAACCTGCAGCCGCAGTATCAAGGCAGGAAAGAAACCAAAGGCTTGCATTACAAATGGCCTAGATTTTCCGGAGCTTCCAGAATGCTTAAAAGGCTTAACGCCTTTAGAAGAAAGGCTGATATCTCCCCGTCTTCCTTTCATGATCATAAAGTCTCTTGGATATGGACGCCAAAGTGCCATTAAAGGAGCAGTGATCAATGTGCCAATTCCAGTTGCAAATGTTGTAACTTCCCTTCCAAGGGCATTTAATGAAGCCGAAGTAGTGCAGATTTATCTCAAACGTAGGATGGAGTATAATCATCATTTCATGGCTGAAACCATTAGGCCCTCAAAAGTTGCTGATGCAATTCGGTATTTAGTCAACACAGAGCTCTATAAGAAGCACCAAGTAACTGTCAATGAACAGTGGTTGTCTTCTTACTCTGCTGAAACTGTACCTTTTGTTGCGTCAGCAGACGACAGGGACATTGTGTCACAAATGTTAGAGAGAGCTGCTCAAGCTAATGAGCATACTAGTATAGAAGAAGAGGTAGAATTAAATCCAGGAGGTCAAGAAACCTTCATAGAAAATATCCCTGTTGAAAACATAGATATTCCGAGAATTGCCATAGCACCAGGAGAGGGGCAGCGACCTCTGGACATGATAACAGATTATGATTCAGAAGAACTGGCTTTTCCTACAATATTTGCAGGCATTAAAAGGAAATGTCAGGAAAGTTTTACAACCATAGTAAGGTCAGAGCTTAGGAATTTTGATAGAAGAGGTTGTAGAACTGACAAATTATTTCACAACTTTAAAAAGTTAGAAATGATTAGCATTAGGAACAGCACATCAATTTGCTTACGTAAGCACTCCGCCAATCAAGGCATTTCGGCTGCTGATGTGCGTAACGATGAAACATTAAATAGGTTAATACTTCATGACGATGGCTATAGGCTCTTAAAGGGTATTCGCACGTCTCCTGCTCATTGGGAGGACGAGAAAAAGAAAGTGATGGCTATGATTAGGCAGGTAGGGCTTCCAACTTTTTTCATTACTTTTTCCGCAGCGGAAACTAGGTGGCCGGAGCTTTTAGTCTTGCTATGTAAAAATGTAGACAAGCTAGAAGTATCCGAAGAAGAAGCGTTAAACTTGGGTTTTAATGAGAAAGCTCGTCTCATTAGAGCAGACCCAGTGACCTGTGCTAGGTACTTCGATTTTCGATATAGACAGGTCTTAAAACTGATGAAAAAGGAAGGCGGTGTCTTTGGATGTCACAAGGTCATCAAATTTTATTGGCGGGTAGAGTTTCAGCAAAGAGGCTCTCCACATATTCATGGCATGTTCTGGCTGAAAGATGCCCCCAAGCTCGACTTAAAGAATGAGTCCACATTTGAGCCTGTCAAGTCCTTTATTGATCAGTTTATCACAACTGATTCTAGTTGCCCGGACGTTGCTCCATATTTGGAGTATCAACTTCATAGTCACGGGCACTCTTGCAGGCGAGAAATTAGATCAAAACAAATTTGTAGATTCGGTATTCCATACCCACCCATGCCTCAAACAGAAATTCTTCTCCCATTAGACGAAAATGCTCCAAATTTACCCGAGCATCGTAGAAATTTCGAAAAAATTCAATGTCTCCTCGACTTCCCTTTTGATCGTGAAAGCGTAGATAACCTTAACGATTTTCAAAACTTTTTGTCGCACGATCAACTTAACCTTAGTTACGAGGGCTATATTAATGCTATAAGATCAAGCATAAAGAAACCAAAAGTTTTTTTGAAGCGATCTTTTTCAGCGATCAAGCTTAACGCTTACAATAAGCACCTCTTTTTGTTGCAGCGAGCAAATATGGATATTCAGTTTATTTTAGACCCCTATGCTTGCTGCAGCTACGTCGTTAATTATATTAACAAGTCCCAGAGAGGCATCTCAATGCTGATGCGTGAGGCAATCAATGAGATTAAGGATAGTAATAATGTAACTATTAAGCAAAAGTTACAACATTTAGGAAACAAATTTATTTCTGGCACTGAGATATCCGCTCAGGAAGCCGTCTACTGCTGTTTAGGTATGCCTTTGTCCGCCAGCAGTAGTGCCAGTGTGTATATCAACACACATGTTCCAGATAAACGGGTGAGAATGCTGAAATCTAGACAGCAACTTCAAAATCTACCCGAAGACTCTAGGGAAATTTTTCACTTAGGCCTTCTAGATCACTACATTCAGCGCCCAGACGCTCTAGAGAGCTTATGCCTAGCCGATTTTGCAGCTTTTTATAGCTATAGCAAATCGGAACGTGGAACTCGCCAGGAAAACACTGATGAAATTGAAGACGATGTGCCCAGGGCTTCCGAATCAGTAGTTTACGCTCTCCGCGATAATAGTGGGTTCATTAAAAAGAGGCTCACAGCGTGTATTATTAGATATAGGAGATTTAATGTCAATACAGAAAATAGTGACTATTTCAGAGAGCTGAAAATGCTTTACGCCCCATGGCGAGATGAGCATTTAGATTTAGTCACACATGACTGTGAATTGTTCTGTAGGCAGAATCAGGAGTTAGTAGAGAACAATCGCAAAAAATATAATGTACTAGATGATAGGGAACTAGAAGATGCTCTGAGCCACATAAGGGAAGAAGCTGAAAATGAGGAAAATCAGGTAGCAGAACAAGAATTAGTAGATGATGGTTTCAGAGTTTTAGGATTGCCTGAAATAGATCCACAACTTAATGTATTAAATGTGGATGGAAATATTGAGACGAATGAGGAAGATAGTAATGTCCGTTTAATCAAGCTTCCACCTTTAGTTTCACAAGACAGCTTAGCTAATATTGTTAGATCCCTAAATTTGAAGCAGAAGCTATATTTCACCCATGTCTTGCACAATGCCAAAAACAATTCAGTCTATCATGAATTTGTTGGAGGCGGTGCCGGAGTCGGAAAGAGCCGACTTATTTCAGCAATTTTTCAATCATTGTCTGTAATGTATAACAGTATGCCAGGAGCTGATCCGACTTCTGTTAAAATCCTCTTATGTGCACCAACAGGAAAAGCAGCATTCGGAATCAGTGGTTCGACGCTCCATTCCATGTTTTCACTTCCTGTTAATCAATCTCGCTCAGCACCTCTAAGGCCCTTAAGTCATGATTCAGTTAATACTCTTCATTCAAGGTTAATCGACCTTAAATTAATTATTATTGATGAAATATCAATGGTTAGCTCTCTTATGTTTTCCTATTTAGACTCCCGTTTAAAGCAAATCTTCAAAAATACATCTCCATTTGGGGGCGTTTCTGTCATCGTATTCGGTGATCTTAGACAGTTACAGCCTGTAGGAGGTAGCTGGATTTTCGATCCAAACACCGGTGACCCTTACCATGAAATTTTTGGTACTTATCTTTGGGATCTTTTTATGTATTTTGAGCTCACAGAGATAATGCGTCAAAAGGATGATCAAGTCTTTGCTTCTGCTTTAAATAATATGGCATCGGGTTGCATGACAGCCGATGATATTTCCCTTTTCCGTTCACGAATATGCGAACCATCGGCACTGCCCGATGATGCAATTCATCTGTTTAGCAGTAATAATGAGGTAGATATATTTAATATTTCCAAACTTAACTCAATTGCAACTGAACAATTTTTCTCTACCGCTGAAGATTTTATTAAGGCTGGTCATTTAGATGCAGCTAGGAAACAAAGAATATTAGAAGAAGTTAAGGGTTTCAAAACTTCCGCTACACAGGGACTCTGTACGTCTCTCCTCCTTAAAACTACTGCCAAGTACATGGTGACGGTCAATGTAGACACAGGGGATGGGTTAGTAAACGGGGCATCAGGGGTGTTGATGCAAATAGATTTCAATACATCCAACACTCCCAACATTTTATGGATGAAATTCTCAGAACCAAGTGTAGGAGAAATTGCGCGTTCAAAGTGTACACATCGTACAGAACCTTTATGGACTCCAATTCAGAAAATTGTTCGCAGTTTTCAATATTCAAATAACGCACAAGTTAATATTGACCGTAGGCAGTTTCCTATTGTGCCTGCTGAAGGCATCACTATTCACAAAAGTCAGGGAGCTACGTATAGCAAAGTGGTAGTCCATGCTAATTCCAGAATGCAGCGAGCTGCATTATACGTAGCTTGCAGTAGAGCAACTACTGCTTTAGGATTGTTCATCGTTGGGAACTTTGTTCCTCCTAAGCCGCCTCAAAGTAACGATAAAGTAAAAGCTCAATTAGAGAAATTGCGGACTGAAAAATTACTACGTACTCATTACGATTATTTAGTAAACAGTTCTGCCCTGAACATTTTCTTTCATAATACTCAGAGCCTGCATTCGCACCTCGAAGATATTCGATCGGACAGGTTGATGCTTCAGTCATCAATATTATGCTTCGTGGAGTCTTCCATTTCAAACGAAAATGTTGAGATACCTGGATTCACAATTGCTCTGCAACTCGAATCTATGAGACCGTTGACTGGTCTTCTAGTATACATAAAGAATGAGCTTGTAGGTAGAGTTTCCCATACTTTTAGCGGTAGAAAAACAATTGGCTCGCTTGTGTTTGAGTTTGGCATTTTTAGGTACAACGCCATAAGTTTCCTAGTAGTATATAAAAGTCCAGACTATTCTCTGTCCATATTTAAAACCGAATTTGAGGAATTATTTCGGCAATTTATTCAATTAGGTGATTTAGGTGACAGGCTGATAGTGTTAGGAGACTTTAATTTATGTCTCAAAACCTTTAATAGGTGTAGGAGCATATACAATTCTTTGATTAGCAAAGGATTTAGGAGTTTGTTAGATTTGAAAACGTCCACTACCAATATGGATACACATATTGATTGGGCGTTTTCAAATATTAGTAATGAAAATATAAGCGCTAGGACATTTGAATTAGTACATAGCCATCACAATGGTATTTCAGTCAGCCTCCAGGATAGTATAGATGAGTAACATTTTGATTAGTTTAGGTAGGGGTTAGGTAGGTAGTATTAGGGTTATAAAGTGTTAGGATGTTTATAATTAGGAGTTCGGTTAGGTAGGAAAAATGTAAATATGCATATACATATATATTATTAATATAAATAAGTAGATTAAGTTCATAAGTTTAAGTTTAATCCATGAAATGGATTTAAAATAATTTGTTTGTTATTTTATTTTTATTTTCAATTATTTTTTTTATTTTCCTGCATATGAAGAAAGCAGGTTAAAACTTTTTATTTTTTTGGGGAACGTTGGAGTTGGTTCTAGTCAGCTCAAGTCGACTCGTAGGTCCGCAAAATGTTCTTTTGTTGACCCCATTATAATTTTAATGGCCTCCCCGTGGTGTTCCCTGGGTACTAATCATATATACATATAGTTAAATTCATTTTTATTATATATGTATATATAATGAGTAGCGAATTCGAGCGGCGAAAATAGATTAGATATAAGCAGGTTATTAAAAGTAGTACGAAAGCCATTTATTATATCTATTAGAGTAGAGTATAATTCAGTTAGATACTTTTTACGGTAACATAGGTCGATAGGGTTTCCCCCTGTCGCGGGCGGCGCGACTGTTGCTTTTCTTACTGGTTTTGTATTAGGTTCAGTTCTGCAAAGCGTCGCCTAATAATTAAACAGTCGATGTGCCGTCTTTAAATAAATATTTTGCTAAGTTTAATAATTTTAAAATGGTTTATAATAATTTCATTAAATTTTTGGTTCGTCGCTTTCCCAAAAGGATGTTTTCGTTCAGGCCAGTAAATTATTTTTTTTTTTAAAAAATTTCTTTTTTTTTTCTTTAAAAAAAATACTATGCGTGACTGAATAGAATACATTTCTTTTGAATTGTAAAGGTCGAGCTTCCAATGATATATACTATAGTTGCTCGTGATTCCTTTTCCGATTCTAGGGAAGTCAATTGACAGTGTTTATTTTGCGGACCGTTAAATTAATCAAAAAGGATATGATAGCTAAAAATGGGTTTGATTTGGTCGAATGGCAACAATGAAGATGTTGTGTCATCTAGCCTTTTGGGTTAGATGCCAATTATTATAATAATTGAGAAAAGAGATTATCTCTGATGGTGGTAACATCTCGTTCGGGCCTTAACGTTGGGCGCCATTTATCTTTATGTAGTATGCGCGTTAAAACGTCTTTGACCGAGTACTACTACGTAATACTCGGGCTTCTCATCGAAAGGAAATTCAACTTGTGTATGACTGACTAGGCTTCGTGCACTTCTTGCTCCGAGCTGTCTGCTCGCCGGATGGGGCGGGGTTCTTTCCTAATCCCGTCCTACGGCCTCATAAAACCAAAAATTAAGTGCACTTTTACTTCTCTAACTAAATGATAAAATAAAAAGGGGTTCTATGTAAGTCGGTTTGATCAATGGACTGGGCTATGCACGACTGATTTCGGAATAGGGTTATTGGGATGCACTAGATGTTACATGTGCTCCCTTCTTTACCCACCCTGCCTTGGTTTGGGTCTCCCCTTGTATAATCTACATATTATTTACAGTGTCTGCTGAACTATTGCATATCTATTGTTCCTGCGACGAACCATAAAGATACGATTAAATGATTATTCATGATGCTTACAGACTTCATTTATTACAAATATTAATTTCGATTTCGAGATATAACATGACTTGGGTTTCACCAAGTATTTAGAACTTTAAGATATTCAGAATATTTCTATGTGCACGGGGAACTAATACAGATCATTATTCTTAGACATATAGTCGTAAATTGTACTTTCTATCACATGACGGTACGTGGACGTAATTGACTGTCCATAATCATTTTTGTTTATACATAGTGGGTGTTTACATATCTTACTCACTCACAAAATCCGCTTCATGCTGTCTTAGGGCCCTTCGATGCAGGAGCTGTTGAGCTGTCGCTGTCGCCAAAAATACTTAAATGATTATGGTAGATTCATGTGTGATGTGTATGGAAAATTATAGATGATTGTGATAATTCCTCATGCGCACATTTTTACAATGTTTATGCTAGTTATAGGAAATACAAATTAATTAATACTATTGTCAAACTATAATATTTAGAGATATTTCATGTAGACGAAAGATGCTGGATTTTATGGCAGTGCCATGTCACCTGGGCGTGCGTTGCACATCGATCGAAATCTGCGTTGCGCACTATAACACCATACACAACAAGGTTAGGTGCAGCCACGTGGTGCGAAAAAGTCTAGCGCCGTGATGCAAGGCAAGAATTAAGCGTAGTCTCACTGTGCGAAGAGTTGTAGCGCAATCATAAATGAGCAAATATAGCGATACTCTGGAAAATGTGTTGGCGTCCACTACGTTGCAGACCCACGCTTATTGGGCACCAAGTTGACCAAACTTACGGGTATCTGACAACGAGTGGTATTGACCGCCAGAAATCGTTGTCGCTGTAAAAATCACAATGATTAGTTAACCAATTGCGCGTGATTAAACACAAATATCACCTTTTTGTTAAACTTTCTACATTGGCTATTATTATATGTATATGATTCCGATTCCGAGATGCCTTTGGCATATATTATTATTTTGCCGGCGTGAGTATAGGTAATTTAACAAGAATATGTGGACTTACAGTTTATTTTGCCACTCGTATTATATTTTCAATAAATATATATTTGCGCTGTGTGAGTCAGCTTCGGCGCCAATTATTGTGCAGAAATGCGCGTTCAGCATCTATTTATAGACGAAAGGTGGCGCTGTCGAAAATTCTCGAAGCAACTCTAACTGCATTAGCTAACTGTTTAATGGTGTGATATTCTTGATTCTCTTTTGGGACCATTCTTCCGCGAGAGGAATTGAGAGCGCCGTTTTTACATAACAGCTGTTTTGAATTCGCCCTCTGTTAATTCTTTACAGAAAGTGTGCAGGAGTTCCAACGGCTGCTGATCAACTTTGGCACACTACAATATTTGTCGATGTATGTTCGGAATGAACAGTTTTTGTCGGTGGGGCGGGGACTTCTAGTCCGGATTTTAAGGCGCTAGCGAAAGAAATTCTAGGATTAGTGCTTGGGACAGTTAAGGGTGGTTGAAACATCGGTTGCGGAGAGTAGAAATTGACTTTATTGTATGTGCTGTGCCAATACGTTTGTTTAGGCGGGTCTTCAATTCTTTGTAAACCACACAGCCTCTATAGTTTGCAGTATGTTTTCCCCCGCAGTTACTGCATTTCTTCACAGACTTATCTTCCTTATTTTTGGGGCAGTTAGTGGTAGTATGAGGTTCGCTACAGACAACACAGATGGACTTAAGGGTGCAGTATGCCTTGGTGTGGCCGTATTATATGCAATTAGTACATTGAACTGGATTGATACGTTTGTGCGGCTCCTCTACGGTGATTCTCCGATGTAGCAAGTACTGTAGATTGTATATTGGATGCACTTCGTTTTTCTTTTGTGCCTGGACCTCTGGTTCGAGTTCTATTTTAAAAAGTGGCTGCGGAACTTTGTCTTTGTTTAAAATATTAATAGCTGTTTTTGCAGAAAAGTTTTTGTCCTTCAGAGCCTCAATTATTTCGGCAGGTGTCAGTGTTGCTTCAATGCCCTTAAGTACTACCTGTAGCCCTTTGCAACTTTTAAGTTGGTAGGTGTAGTAGTTTTTACCAGCTTAATTTAGGTATTTAGTCTGCTTCTGTTTTAATCTGTAGTTTTGTTTCATAAATATTTCCTTTTTTAAGCGGGATAATGTGGAATTTGCTGTCACCAACCAATGCAACTAGTTTATTTACAAGTGCGTTTGTTCTCTGTTCTCGTATGAATATAGGTGGGGTCTGGTCTTTTTAGGTTCCCCTACCGTTGTTTCGTTGGGTTGTTCGGTCGCAGAATCAGCCAAGATAGTATATCGGTTTGAATTATTTACTGTAGAGATTTCATTGCCGTTGTTGGCTCGATTGATTTTGGGTTGGTTACCTGCCTTATTGTTTTGAGGCAGGTGTCAAAACTGCAAAGCACTTACTCCTACGAGCGGTAAGCAGCGCGCAGTTGACAGCGGAGTAGCTGCAAATAGATCTCGTCGGCGTCGAGGCAGTGCCGAACTGGCGGCCTCTAGGACCAATCAGCCAGGACCCCAGCGACGGAGAGGCCCTAACACCAGGGCACCTGCTGACAGGCGGGTCGCTACTCGCCCCACCAGCACTCCGGACCCCGGACCAGACGGGTCTCAATTGCTTGCGGCGATCGCGACTTGTCTCGTCAGTCAGGATCGTGGCAACTCACGCAGGGCAGGACGGCATGGTCAGGGTCGTAGACCTTAGGACCAGCGAAGGGCGATTATTTAGACGGGCCATTCACAAACTGGCTCCGCTACCGATTGATTGAAGCCTTACAGGCCTTCAACGGGGCCGGTGTTAAATTAAGTTAGTTGATGTAATAGAAAAAACTTGAAGTCTAGTGTAAATTAGTTTAGGGCGGAGCGGGAGCGCAATAAAGTCCTCTCTTTTGTTGTTTTGAATTCGCCCCGTTTCGCCGCCGTAGTTTAGCTAGGCTAAGCAATGAAGCAGTTGAAATTATACTTGAAATCGAACGCACGCATTTTCGTTTTTCGGCCACAATTACAGCCACCGCAGTTTCTCGGTTAATAAAGTTAATTAGATAAACTAATCTAATTTTTCATGGCGCCCCTGGGTGGACTGTAATAAATGGCATTGTGAAATTTAAAAGTGACAGTGACACATAGAAAAGTGCAAATAAAATCAACAATTGTGCACAAATTGGATAACAATTGCAGTGATAAAGTGCAATTACAAAAACTAATTAAATTGCCTTTCGGTTCGTGGGTGGATTATTAACAACCTATTGGCGTCGGTAGTTTTAATTCCTACAAGTTGAGTTCCTGCATATTCATCGAGGGATACCCTGCAATTGCTGCACACCAAGAAGAAGAAGCAAGGAAAGTAGCAGCCGGTCAACTTGTTCCAGAGCCACAGGTATTTGTGCAAAAAATTGAAAGCGTTTAAATTGGTTTTTGGTATTTCGCTTTCAATTCTTGGCACATACGTACACTATAATATAGTTGAGCTTATTTGCATGTACATATACGTATATAGATACATACAGACAGGCATCATAGTTTAATAATTATACATACATAAATATATATTTTGAACTGCTCTTGGATGCAATTGTTTGTTGTTGTCTATGCTCCACTGTCGCCCCCTCTCACAAACTTTCGTCCATAATTCGATTGCAATAATAATTTACTGAGTTCAAGCAATTGTATGTACGTATATACATACATACACACCTACGTATATACCAGCTGCAGCGGCGAATTTTTCGTTTCTTGCTTTCCTTCGTTCGTCCGCCAGCTGCGCTTCTAGCTGCATACATACACACGCACATCTACACAGCAAGCTACAGCGGTGAGTTTTTCGTTTTCGCTTTTGCACGTCACCCGCTCACTAGCATTGTTGTTGTCAATTTCGTTTGCGCGCTTGAACTCAAACCCTTTGGTCGGGTATAACTCTTTTTCGGTATCACTTGCATCGAATTATTTTTTTGATAACTAGTGCTTCTACAATTATTCAAGTATAATTGTTTTCGTCGTTTATTGTATTATACAATAAAAAAAAAACATATACTTTCTCGTTTTCGTTCATTAAAATGGAACAAGAAAAGCCAAAAGTGAGTCGTCCGACTATTGACGACCTTAGAAAAAGGCTACGAGTATATGTCAAGAGCATTCGCCGGGTAGAACAGCGTCTAGAAACTGGTACTATACCACTAGACGTCTCCGAGCTTGAGTACAGGCTTCAACTTTTGTCCGAAGCTATTGTCAAGCCAACCGGACTTCAAGAACATATTGAAAGCCTTGATGAAAACGATGAGTTTGGAGCCGAGTTGGTGGAATTATCAATCACGACCAAAGCGAGAATAATGTCGCTTCTTTCAGCCGTGAAGTCATCGAGCGAACCAAAAGAAAAGGTTTCTGCTCCGATGGCACCAACTCGAGCTCGACTCCCTAATTTGGCATTACCTAAATTTAGTGGCAATTATTCTGAGTTTAAGAATTTTATAGGATTATTCGAGACTCTTGTTCATAATGATAAGAGCATTCCTGCCATCGAAAAGTTTAACCATCTGATCTCCTGTCTCTCTGGTGATGCCTTGGGAACGATTAAGGCATTCCAAGTCACCGAGAGCAACTATGAAAAGGCTATGGAAAGCCTAAGGAGAGTATACGATAACGAATGCCTTATCTTTATGAACAATATCTCATCATTGTTCAGTCTTCCTAAAATGAATCAGCAATCTGCATCCTCTCTTAGAAGCCTAATCGATACGGTGTCATCAATATATGGTTCATTGTTATCGATAGGCGATGACACTAAAATAGCGAATGCAATGCTGATTCATTTAGTATTAAATAGAGTAGATAATGTGACCAAACAAAATGGGAAGAGCAGCTAGATTATGACAAATTACCTTTGTGGTCCGATTTTGAAAGGGTATTGAACCGTCGATACCAGCATCTAACTGCTGAAGAATCGACAAAGCCAAAATCGGAAAAAGTTCCAAACAGGCAGCATAATTTTTCGAGTTTTTTGAGGTTAAGTCAAAACTCAGACGTGCTATGTAAATTTGGACTTCGGGTTCGGACTTAGAAGGACAAAATACATGTTAATACATATATCGCATGCCCAGATCACGATTCTATATCTTTTGGGGGATATCCAAAGTTTTTCAGTTTTTTGAGGTTAGGTCGAAATCCAGACGTGATGGAGAAATTCTGACCCCGCTTTCGGATTCAGCGAGTCAAAATACATATAACTGCATATGCCGCATACCCAGATCATGGCAAACTTTGTTTTTTGTGGGGTTTTGTTATCATAGTATATATAGTTGTTATAGTTATTACGCTGTTATCCCTAAAGTAACTTAATTTTTTAATCATTATTAATGGATCAATTATTCATAAATTAATGTTTTTAAAAATTAAAAGTTTTTTAAATTTTAGTATCACCCCAATAAAAATTTTTATTTATTATAATTAGCGTGGCTTACGACCTGCATTTGTTAATAATATTTTAGCTGACTCAAGGTCAATATCGGTTCGATTTCTGAATCATAGCTTATCTAGCCGATATTTTTGCCAAACACAACTTGTCAAAAGACAAGAAGCGGGCTTGAATGTACAATTGTTTCATGAAGTAGCCAACTTCGATCATCAGCATTCATCGCTGACTAAATTGGTGATCGAAGGCAGTTTTCATCTCTACACTGCTAGAACTCGTTGGGAATTCTAGTGGTGCCGAGGTGGAAACCAATCCAATAAACCAAGCTTGCCTCTTTGTGTTGTGTTTGGACTTGTAAGGATGCTTTCTCAGGCTGGGGTACATATCTCAGTCTTGCCAGGGTCTTTACAGAAAATTTATAAATACTAGGACTACTATGACTTTAGCAAGAGAGAGGCTATTGGCAGGTCATACCCTACTGGGATATGAAGAGGGTATAGGCGATCCACGTCAAGTACGTGTGCACGCTAAGCATGTGGTAGTGGACTCTACCACCACGCGGTCGTTTGGGGCTCACGTGCACGTGTCGCGTGTCATGCCTGCCTGGCCGGCGGCTTATCGTGAGGAACGCACGTGGCCGCGGGTGCTCTCGCTTGCTCTCCCACAAGTCGCTCGTTGGCATATTCTACCATCCGCAACTAGTTAGAGTGCTAGCTATCGCTCACTCACGACACCTCTCACGGTCGATCGTTGGTCGTGCAGAATGCCCGTGACCGCAGGTATCTTCGCCTGTACTCCCACAAGTCGCTCGTTGGTGTATTCCACCACGCCGCAGCTTGTTAAAGCACACACTCACGCACCCACTCGTCACTAACGTTCACTCACGACACAGACTGTGCGTGTGTATGCTCAGAGTCGCCTACTGGTCAGCGGAGCACGATCACTTTTCACAATGCTCTAGAGGGGAGAGAATTTGTCACTGGGTATTTATAATAATCACGGCTGGTTTTGTTTCATTGTATGTAGTATTCAGATAGAAACATAGTACGGCGTCACTGAGCGCTGATCATGGAGATCAATGCCTATCGCATAGAAAGAGTAGGAGGGCGTGAACTTCTAGCGTCGCTCTGACGTAGCTCGTCGGATATGTCGTGGGATCTTTTCCTAACCCGCTCTATACGGGCTCTTGTGGATAGAAAGAAGGAATAAGTGCACTGTCTGAAAGCTATATGATGGGCCAAATAAAATAAGGTGAAGTGTTGCTGAATTGCGCGTTATGTCTGTAAATAGACTGCAAGGGTGGCTGAGCTGATGTTTGCCCCCTTGTCTGTACCCTCCCGACCTTGGTAACACGATAAATTAGTTTGACGGTTACCCCTTACAAATGTTTATTTACATTGGTTTAAATTTCATAGTATGTTTGATACATTATAACTTCATTTAGACGGACCATAATCCACAAACTATCTGATCATCTTGATCAACAATAGACTTAACATTTCAAAATTTAACTTTGCTAAATACATATAAATTCATTGTAGCCTCAAACTTTAACTACTGACAGGTTATATACATATATATATATGTTGAATAACAACAACAGTATATAGGGTATTCCATAATGGCAAAAAAATGTGCAATATATGTTTTCTTTTTAATTAACCAATTTAGGTGTGCCAAATTATATGCACTAGTGCAACATCTGAGACTGTGTTTCAAGATATCACTGTTTTGTATAAAATAACAATGTTTTACTTTCATTTACTCGCACACAATCCTCCCTTGCGCGTTCGTTGGGGCCTTCGAAAATGCAGGTGATGATGCTGTTAAAAATCTTTATGTTTATGTTGAAAACAGTCGATGATTGTTGCATTTCCATTTACAAATGAATGATTTGCACTATATAAATATATATATTATATAAGTGTCTTAATCTAATTGTGTAGAGAAAATTTTAATTTAATATGTGATATTTCTTTTTCTTTTATATAAAAAAAATGAAAAGAGTTTTTCTTTAAGTACTCAATAACTTGCGTGATCCAAATGATTGCGCTGGTGAATTCGTATAGATCTACCAAGCGCTAGAGTGAGAGACAAACATTTTGCATCTTCTTATGTATGTCCAGTGTCAAGGTACTGCAGAGCTTTCGAGAGCTGCAGCCAATATGCTTCTCGCTGTTGAAAATGCACCTTGAGGTTGCAACCCGGCTGTTGATGCCCTTCACGAAAAAGAGGCAGCTTCCCTGCCGCATACACATGTGTGCGCTTCCCAGAATTTAGGTTATGGGGGCCGCTCTTCTATAATATAGTATAAATACCAATTGGCCGACCGGTTGCTGATTTTGCGCAGCGGCGTTACGTCTATGCCGCTGATACGCGATAGTACTAATCGCAGACCGGCCGGCAACAATATAAATTATGCTGGTCTGCCTGGAATAACGCTAAGTTAGACACACACATTTCAAGTATGATAAAATTAATATAACCTTTTCACAGATTTACCACTTGCACTCAATAATCCAATGCTTTTTATTTACGCGGAGTTTTAATTATACTTTGCAGAAAATAAAATATAAATTAGTGCGTGTTAACCTTTGCAGGTTTTAAGGTTAATTATATCCACTTATGTCGATGCTATGCTCTATTAAATGCGTTCTCCCTAAGCCTTCTTTCTCATAAGATGGTAGCTTGCTGATGACTACATTCAGATATTGTTGGCATTATATCGGTAATTTTATCCAACAAACCAAAATCTTTCCAGAAACCTATGCCTAAGTAGATATCCTGCTTCAAATCTGGTATTATAAAGAATTCTACTGGAGCTTTTTGGTTTCGGTAAGTAATGTCGATAATAAGTTTGCCGACTACGGAACATTCTGAATTATTCGCAGTTCGAATGCGTCCGGAACATTTATGAAGCTTTGGATGTTCAATTAGATCTTTTGCCGCTTGGCTGCCGATGCAGCTAATTGTTGGACGAGAAGGCAGCACTAGCGAACTCAGCGTTCAAGGGAGTTCGCGGCCTGTCCGAGTCCCCAGGAATACTAGGGTCGAGACCCGTAGTATTGGGGGTGGAACCCAGCAGCCCAATGGCTGCAGTGCTGGTGTTGGGGTCGGCCGTGAAGGCTTCACCCTGGATTGATGCATTCAAAGCCGCATCAGGCTTGTTTGTTTTATTTAAATGATCCATAAATTGGTCCCACGAGTTGGCGCGAAAGGAAGGCCACCCACGACATAGCCCGCGTGCCGTGGGAAATCTAAATGAAACTGGAGGGCGACAGGTATCCAGAGTCCGCATTCTAGAGACCGGGCTACCCCACGGCCATGCATCCCTTAGCGTATGCTGTTCCGACTTGGATTGGGGTGATTTATAAATTCACGATCTTCGCCCGACTACAATTAGTCAGCACCCCTAGCAGAGACATGACCGTGCTAGGCGCCTGCTTCCAACCGCCCTAACGTGGAGAGTATAGCCGTACTTCCGTCAGTAGGAGCAAGGACGGCACGTACCCCAGCCAAAACTGTGGTTACATTTAGTTCCCTTGCTGTCTCTGACGGCTGACGGTTTTCGGTACCCATAACTTCTAAGCATGTTCATCGTGAACTAAATATCCTGTACTATGTTCCGCTCGTCGGTAAACATATCCTGCCTCTGTTTTCAAATCAGGAAATTTTCTTTTGTTCGGTTCGATACGTTCTATAAGCTCGAGGTAGTCCTTCGACTTAAAATATTAGGAATTCAAATCGATTATGGCATCGGGTGGCTGTTTTATGGACGCAATCTCCCCGTCATTTACCCTCGACAAAACGTCTCGTACCACATTTAAGGAACCTTTCCTATGTTTCATTTTGAACTGGAATCTTTGTAATGATAATGCCCATCGTGCTAACCTCCAACTTAAGTCGTTTTCGACATTAACCACTTTAGAGAAGCATGCTCGGTCACTATTGTAATTTCGTGACCTTCTACATAGGCTCGAAAACTTTTCAGACATACTATGGCTGCCAAACATTCTTGCTCCGTAACCGTGTAGTTTTGCTGTGCTTTGTTCAGTTTTTTTGAAACAAATGCGATCGGACATTCATCCCCTTCTGCAGACAGCTGAACTAGAACTCCGCCTAATCCTGTTTTGCTGGCGTAGCAATGTATAAAAAAAAGTTTGGTAAACTCTGGACTGTGTAAGACGGGTGATTCTGAAAGCTTACGTTTTAAAATTTCAAAAGCCTGCAATGCTTCTTCGCCTAGATGAAACTTCCGCTTAGTGGTCATCGCCTGGCGGATCAGCAGTTCCATGAAGTATGAAGACATTAAAAAATAGGTAGATTCGTGGATTACCTCAAAAAACGAAAACTTTTAACGTCGAGGTATTCGATCTCTGACAGAAAGATGGGAAGAAGTTAGTCTAGCGATGTGCAATACTTTGAATAATCCATTTGTAATTTTTTTTTTTAAAACAAAGTTTAATTTTTCACAATAAAGCAGCGAGAACTTACTTACGGATCTTAAAAAATATGCATATAAAATACAAAATCGGTCCACTATCATATATAGCTACCATGGGAACAATCAACCGAAATTAATGTTTTTGAATGAATACCAGTGTTGATTTTAAAGATAACTTAACTTATCAGTGCCAATCAAAGTGAGACATAATATTGAATATATTCAATCACATTCAAATCTGCACCATTATATACGAGTATAACTAATATTTGGACGATCAGATATATAAAGTCTATGTTCTCTGTTTATGTCTGTGTGGCATAGCTGAGTGTCTGCATGCGCGCGGCTAATTTATCTGAGTATAGTGATATGACAATTTTGTAATATTGCATAAGACATTGACATGAGTGGGTGATGTTAGTGTCGGAGAAATGTGAATGGGTTTTTTATGGTTGTATATGCATATATCACTGTTTATATACATATATATATATACACCAATGTGCTGGACTGTTTCTCATATTTCTACTATAAAATTTTGTAAAACTTTTCATTCTTACCTAAGTATATTCTGGCGCACAAAATCCAAAGAGCGCTTAGACCCAGCTACCAACGCTAAAATAATTTTTGAATTGTAATAAGAAAAGAGATCCATGCAATCATTTCTTAAATGGTGATGCTCATATCGTATGTTTTCATAATTCCGAAACTGTAAGGATTTAAGCTGATCATCTGGAGCCAAATAGATAGTTCGGCTAATTTTACTGAATACAATAAAATCCCATTTATCAATAGGCATTGTACCTTCATTACGCCAATTCGAATCATTTAGTTTATCAGGAGGCAGTTGAAATACTCGACGCCCTTTAGAATCCATCGGATCAAATTCAAGTAAATTTATAAACATATTAATAATATCGATAACTGCTCGTTCCATACATGTAGATTTCTTTTCAAGTATACGCTCTGCAAAAGTTTAACAAAAAATACATATTAGAGATTTAAAACAAGTAAAAAAGCAAGTAAAGAGTAGTTACTTATGTGGGAATGATCTGGCAAAACTGAGTCAGATGGCCCAAGTGATAGTCAATGGACTGGCAAAGACGGAGATTTATAAAGAGAAGAAGAGTTCGAGTTGATGACGCGAAGAGTAAAGACGTAAAAGAGCAAGACTGACGCTCAATTAACGACGATCATATTAAACAAAACATTTTATACCCAAGTCCCACAAAATTGGGGGCTCAACCTAAAGAAAAACAATATAAAAATTAAAAATAAAAAGTCGATGTATAATTTCATCATATTCAAGTATAACGGAAGAAAAGAGAAACAGAAAACGTATGTACATTGTGGCGTCGCGATCGAATTAAGAAAACCGAAAAATATCGCGACTTTCAGAATACGACGTCATAAAGCAGATGCTGAAGAAAGAAAGAAAGGAGAATATTGTGCTTCTCCATAAATTTATATTTGAACAAAATGGTGATAGACAAAATCGAAATCGGTTACACGAGTTTAAAGGGTTTGAATATGACGAAATAAATAAAACATTTATTAAAAAAATTGATTACATAAACGATAATTTAACAGAAGCAGATCTACTGTTAATATGTCATTTATTGAACATTTCGCATAATAAGAGTAACGTTGCCTTGCATATGTTTTGCAATTTAAAGAAAGGAAATTTAGCTGAGTGACGCTGATTTCAATGCCAACGACGATGCAGATGAAAGCGAAGACGATGGTAACGAAGACGATCAAAGCGAAGACTACGAGCACGCACAGAGTTTGGTAGGCTGTGACAATCAATGCGAAACGGCAGAATTGGAACAAATGAATGTGAGAAGCAAAGGAAAACGAGTGAACTCTACAGTGATGGCAAATTAAGACTCGATTCGTAAATTTAGTGGTGACGATACACTTTCGATTGAAGTATGGTTAGAAGACTTTGAAGATACTGCACAAGTTATGCAATGGGATGATTTACAACGAGAGCAACAGTCGCGCAAAACGCGATAGTGGGATACCCTTCGACCTATGTTCCCGACAGATGGCCCTCGCGCAGAAGCACTTGGTTTTATACTAATACTTTCTTAAATAACTTCTGAGATTAATGGTCGATCGGATTGTAATTTGGAAACTACGTAGATATTTCATTCAGCTTAGTACATGTTAAAGTCAGAAAGTTGTATCTTTTATACAGCGCTTACAAATTGAGTTCAAAACGAGAGCAACAGTCGAGCAAAACGCGACAGTGGGATACCCTTCGACCTATGTTCCCGTGTAGTTTAATTTGTTAAATTCATTCACATATGCATATGCACATGCTTTGAAACTAATCCCGACAGATGGCGCTCGCGCTTCGCGCTCGCCCGCCACCCCCTTGTTAGCTGGCAGAAGCACTTGGTTTTATGCTCATACTTTTTTAAATAACTTCTGCGATTATTGTCCGATCGGATTGTAATTTGGAGACTACGTAGATATTTCATTCAGCTTAGTATATGTTAAGTCAAAAAGTTGTATATTTTATACAGCGCTTACAAATTGAGTTCAAAAATTAAATTATTGAAATAAACTTGATCAGCTTATAGTACACAAGAGTCTTCCTGCCAAATTTGGTAACTCTAGCTTTTATTATAGCTGAGATCTGTGCGTTCACACAGACAGACGGACAGACGGACAGACAGACGGACAGACAGACAGACAGACAGACAGACAGACATGGCTCAATCGACTCGGCTTGTGATCCTGAGCAAGAATATATATACTTTATGGGGTCTCCCACGCCTCCTCCTGCCTGTTACTTACATTTGCACAAAGGTAGTATACCCTTTTTTAACCATTTTCAATGGTCGAAGGGTATACAAATATATTTTTGCTAAACGATCATTTAAAGGATTGGCACGAATGTTCGTAGCTAGTGAGCGCTGTATATCAAGCTGGCACAATTTTAGAAAAGCCTTATTAAACGAGTTTAAAAGCATGTGGGTCTTGCAAAATAGCCAAATATGACAGACATCCGCCTCATTGGGAGATTCAACCAACCCCCATACCAACGTACCCCGGCCAAATCATTCATATAGACATTTACACGACCCAAAGACAACTAGTACTAACGGCCATAGATAAATTTTCAAAATACGCTCAAGTAAAATTATTAAGACCAAAGGCATCGGAAGATATAAAACATCCACTAAGAGAAATAATGATAGCATTCGGTATGCCCAAGCAGATTGTAACGGACAACGAAAAGGATCTAAATTCAGCAGCTATCAAGTTTCTGCTGCAAGAACAGCTGCAGGCAAAAGTCTACACGACACCGCCCTACACTTCGACTAGCAATGGGCAAGTCGTAAGATTTCGCTCAACTCTAACCGAGATAATGAGAGGCCTTAAGCTAGACGAAAGCACACTTGAATTTAAAGAAATACTCTTTAAAGCAGTCGAAGAGTACAATACATCAGTTCATTTAACAACGCAAAGAAAAGCAATAGACATATTTTTCGGAAAACAATTAAAACAATTATGGTCGAAACTAACACCGAGATACAGAAAAGAAATAGTCCAAGAGGATAGGAACACCACAATAAAAACACATTCAGGGAAAATAGTACACAAAAATAATATTAAGAGATAATAATCCATTTGCAGGTTACTCCTATTGCCAACATGTTTCGGTCGGCTTACCATACTAGACTACACCCACTCCCAACTCATTCCCATAAAAACGGGAACCGCCGTCCTGCAAAACGGGACATTTAAAATTATCCACGTGTTCAACATTGAAGAATACGAATCCGCGTTCGATGACATATCGAACAGATTAAATGAAGTTAACAAAACGCACCCACTTTTCCCGTTCTTAAAATTTGAACTTATGAAATCAGAATCAGACCTAAGAAAACTTAAACCTTTCAAAAGACAAAAAAGAGCAATAGATGCTTTGTGAACGGTATGGAAATGGTTGGCCTGCTCACCGGACCACCATGATAAAGAAATAATAATCAACAGTGAAAAATTAGATTGTTTTATCTAATTAAATTACTATTAACCGAAAAACTGCGGTGGCTGTAATAGTGTCGAAAAAACGAAAGACGTGCGTTCGAATTCAATATATAATTTCAACTACTTCATTGCTTAGCCTAGCTTAACTACGGCGGCGAAACGGTGCGAATTCAAACGACGAAGAGAGGACTTTATTGCGCTCCCGCTCCGCCCTAAACTAATTACACTAGACTTCAAGGTTTTTTTCTTTTACAACAACTAACTTAATTTAACACCGGCCCCGTTGAAGGCCTGTAAGGCTTCAAGTAATTGGTAGCGGAGCCAGTTTGTGAATGGCTCGTCTAAAGATTCGCCCTTCGCTGGTCCTAAGGTCTACGACCCTGACCATGCCGTCCTGCCCTGCGTGAGTTGCCACGATTCTTCCGAGGAGCCACTGTTGCGGAGGAAGATTGTCCTCTGCGACGACGACGAGTGTTCCCTCGGTGATGTTGGGCTGCTGCTGCTGCCACTTGCCCCGGATTTGAAGGCCCAGGACATATTCGCGGGACCATCGCTGCCAGAACTGTTGCCTGACTGACGAGACAAGTCGCCATCGCCGCAAGCAACTGAGACCCGTCTGGTCCGGGGTCCGGAGTGCTGGTGGGGCGAGTAGCGACCCGCCTGTCAGCAGGTGCCCTGGTGTTAGGGCCTCTCCGTCGCTGGGGTCCTGGCTGATTGGTCCTAGAGGCCGCGAGTTCAGCACTGCCTCGACGCCGACGAGAACTGTTTGCAGCTCCTCCGCTGTCAACTGCGCGCTGCCCACCGCTCGTAGGAGTAGGTGCTTTGCAGTTTTGACACCTGCCTCCCATAGTCCTCCCATGTGTGGTGCTCGAGGCGGTGTGAACGCAAAGTCGCATCCGCTTTTTGATGCGAATTCGCGAATTGCGTCCGCTTGCTCCTCGATCTTCCGTCGCAGATCGTCGAAGTGGCGACTCGCTCCGACGAAGTTCGTCGCGTTGTCGCAGTGCACGATCTGCGGACATCCTCGGCGACCAATAAATCTTTGAAAGCATAATAAAAAGGAGTCAGTGGAAAGATCGGAAACAACTTCTAAATGAACTGCCTTGGACGCAAAACACACAAACAGCGCTATGTAGGACTTATAAGGGGGCCTACCACGGATTTTAAGTGTCGTGCACACTGGACCACAAAAGTCAACGCCACAAATGTCAAAGGGGCGGAGAGCACGCAGTCGGTCTGCGGGTAAATTCCCCATTATTTGAGTCAGAAGTCGCGGTTTGCATTTGAAGCATCTAATGCATGAACGAACTGTCTGACTGCAGACCTCCTGAGCGTTAACAATCCAAATGCGCTCCCGAAGGATACTCACAAGTGCTCGTGGGCCAACATGAAAATTGGTTTGATGCAAATGTCGGACATAGCTCTGTACGAATTTAGAACGCTTAGTCAACAACAATGGAAACTTGGCATCATACGATATAGGAGCATTTGCTAGTCGCCCCCCAACTCTCAACAACGAAAACGTACACCAAGTTCCTTTGTCTTCGTGAATAAATGGATTTAATCGTTGAAGACAAGGGCCAAGCTTGGATCCCTTGCGAATTCTTTTAATGTCATCAGAAAATTCGTGACATTGAACAACTTCTATAATTTTCAAAAAGGCTTCTTTATATTCCGTTGGTGACGGAATCTTTTCAAATTGAACATTCCTATTTTTACATTTAGCTATGAAGCGGAACATATAAACAAATACCCTTAGCAGTTTGAGGTGAGACGAGAATCCCTCGATGACGTCCACTAGATCCGATTTAACTACGGCAGCGGCCAGTCCAACCGCTGTTTTTCTCTTTTCCAGCTCCATCATCTCCCTGGACAGCTCTAGGTGCGGATTAACGGGCCAATCTTCCTCTTCGTTCTTTAAAAACGAAGGTCCACCAAACCAGATTGACTCCTTCAAGTCATCAATGTCACAACCTCTTGAAACTACATCTGCTGGGTTTTGTTTTGTCGGTACATGTCGCCATGTAGCTTCTTTGGACCACTCCTGAATCTCAGCCACTCTGTTCGAAACGAACGTCGCCAACGACGAAGGATGAGATCGGATCCAGTGAAGTGTAACTTCTGAATCCGACCAGAAGACGATTCGTTCGATGTTTATTTTCAATAATGGCTTGATTCTGTGGCAAAGATCTGCTAGAAGGTGAGCGGCACATAACTCAAGTCTAGGAAGTGTTTTCGTCTTGAGCGGCGCTACTTTTGACTTTGAAGTCAACAACGAAACCTTGTAACCTTCAACAGTTTTGCTACGAATATAGACGCAAGCACCGTAGGCTCTCATAGATGCGTCGCCGAAACCATGTACTTGTATTGGTGACATCGGATTGGTGAACACATATCGAGGTATGGAGATTTCTTCCACTCTCGACAATGTTTCCTTCAATTTATTCCATGCTGTTTCCATCTGCTGTGGAATAGACTCATCCCAGTCCAACTTATTAAGCCATAACTCCTGCAATAGGATCTTGCCTCGAATGACAATTGGACTTAATAAGCCGAGGGGGTCAAACAGCTTCGATGTCACCGATAATATGTTCCTTTTTGTCGCTCGGAGAACCATGACTGAGGTGTCTATTTTGAACTTTAAGGCATCTTCGCTAGGAGTCCATGAAATACCTAAAGCCTTAGTTGAATCTGAATCCGAGATAGTTATCGGTTTAACTGTGCTCTCAGATGCAGTGACATCAGGTGAGTTTGAAAACCACTTGCTCAATTCAAAACCTGCTGTTTGAAGAACCTGAGTCACTTCAGACTTAATTTTCTTAAGCTCATCTATGCATGCAGCACCAGTTAACATATCATCGACATAAAAGTCGGACCGAATAACTTCAGAAGCTCTAGGGAGAGATCCTCTTACGGCTTCACTCAACCTCTTTAAACACCTGATGGCCAGAAAAGGGGCTGGACCAGTACCATAAGTCACGGTGTTGAGCTTATATAGTCTCAAGGATTCAGATGGATCTCGTCTCCACACTATTAATTGGAATGGCCTATCAGCTTCATTCACCATTACTTGGCGGTACATCTTCTTGACATCAGCTGTCAAAGCGAAACGATGCAATCTGAAGCGAAGAAGAGTTGAGTACAAGTCTTCTTGAATTGTAGGCCCCACCATCAGAATTTCATTAAGAGACACGTGTGTGGACGTCTTACAGGATGCGTCAAACACCACACGGAGTTTTGTTGAAGTACTCTCAGGTCTCAGAACGCACTGATGGGGAATAACATAGTGCGGAGTAGACGTAACATCTATGTCCGATGGTGACATATGACCTAAGGCGAGATACTCTTCCATAAATTCGAGATACATTTTCTTCAAGCCTTGGTCACGAGTTAGTCTTTTTTCGAGCGACAAGAAACGCCGTTTTGCAACCTCGAACGAGTTGCCTAAAATATTTGGGTCTGATTTAAACGGCAGTCTAACTTCAAAGCGACCCGAGGGCAAAATCTGAGTAGTCTTCCTATAGTGGTCTTCACAGAGCTGTTGCTCTGGCGACCATATTTTCCTAGTAGATGGCAATTCCTCAAGTGACCAAAACTTCTGCAGAGTGTTATCTATCGAAACAAGCAATTCTTCTTGGCAACTTAATGTTAACGAGGTACCTTGGGGAGCTGGACTCTTTGGAGCATATTTTCCAGCTACAACCCAGCCAAGAAGGGTTTTTTGCAGAATCGGATACTCCGGACCTTGCTTTATTTGACCGACGGACAACAACTCGAAAAAGGACTCTGCACCAATCAACATATCAATCCGTTGAGGTTTGTAAAAGTATGGGTCAGCTAATGGTAGGTTCTTTGGGATTTTCCAGTCGCTGACGTTGACTGACTGGTCTGGGTGATACCCAGAAATTGATTTTAATACCTAAAAATCAAACGAAAACTCACTACCAGTTATTCGCGACTTCACCACCGTATGTATTTTATTCTTGACTTGAGAATTGGCTGCGCCAATACCAAGCAAGTTTATACATGACTCTTCTTTGCGGATCTGTAAGCGTTGAGCCAAATCTTCAGTTACGAAGTTAGTTTGTGACCCAGAGTCAAGAAGTGCTCGGGCCAAAATGTAATTTCCACTTTTTGTTCGGACGCTTACGATCGACGTTGCAAGAATTACCCTTTCCAACGCTGACGCATGCATAGAATGTGTGGTGGAAGGGTGATCTTGACTTGGAGTAGGAGAAATATTCTCTAAAGTTGGTGGTAACGCTAAGCTATTTTCAGTCACTGTGTATCTATGCAATAATTGATGATGCGAGCGACCACAAACTCGGCATTTTTTAGATTTGCATTTTACAACAGTGTGACCCTTTTTTAAACAGTTTATGCATAACGATGCGGACTTTACAAACTCAAATCTCTGCATGACGGAGAGACGAGCGAACGGACTACAAGTTTCGATTAAATGGTCATTTGAATTGCAGTAACTGCAGATCTGATTGTTGATAGTTGAAGAGCAGGCAAAGGAACTTTGATTATGCTGCCTGTTTGGAACTACTTTTTCCGATTTTGGCTTTGTCGATTCTTCAGCAGTTAGATGCTGGTATCGACGGTTCAATACCCTTTCAAAATCGGACCACATAGGTAATTTGTCATAATCTAGCTGCTCTTCCCATTTTTGTTTGGTCACATTATCTACTCTATTTAATACTAAATGAATCAGCATTGCATTCGCTATTTTAGTGTCATCGCCTATCGATAACAATGAACCATATATTGATGACACCGTATCGATTAGGCTTCTAAGAGAGGATGCAGATTGCTGATTCATTTTAGGAAGACTGAACAATGATGAGATATTGTTCATAAAGATAAGGCATTCGTTATCGTATACTCTCCTTAGGCTTTCCATAGCCTTTTCATAGTTGCTCTCGGTGACTTGGAATGCCTTAATCGTTCCCAAGGCATCACCAGAGAGACAGGAGATCAGATGGTTAAACTTTTCGATGGCAGGAATGCTCTTATCATTATGAACAAGAGTCTCGAATAATCCTATAAAATTCTTAAACTCAGAATAATTGCCACTAAATTTAGGTAATGCCAAATTAGGGAGTCGAGCTCGAGTTGGTGACATCGGAGCCGAAACCTTTTCTTGTGGTTCGCTCGATGACTTCACGGCTGAAAGAAGCGACATAATTCTCGCTTTGGTCGTGATTGACAATTCTTCCAACTCGGCTCCAAACTCATCATTTCATCAAGGCTTTCAATATGTTCCTGAAGTCCAGTTGCCTTGACAATAGCTTCGGACAAAAGTTGAAGCCTGCACTCAAGCTCGGAGACGTCTAGTGGTATAGTACCAGTTTCTAGACGCTGTTCTACCCGGCGAATGCTCTTGACATATACTCGTAGCCTTTTTCTAAGGTCGTCAATAGTCGGACGACTCACTTTTGGCTTTTCTTGTTCCATTTTAATGGACGAAAACGAGATAGTATATGTTTTTTATTGTATAATACAATAAACGACGAAAACAATTATACTTGAATAATTGTAGAAGCACTAGTTATCAACAAAATAATTCGATGCAAGTGATACCGAAAAAGAGTTATACCCGACCAAAGGTAGAGTATGCGTATCACTTGCCGTTTTGAGTTCAAGCGCGCAAACGAAATTGACAACAACAATGCTAGTGAGCGGGTGACGTGCGAAAGCGAAAACGAAAAAAATCACCGCTGTAGCTTGCTGTGTAAATGTGCGTATGCATGTATGCAGCTAGAAGCGCAGCTGGCGGACGAGCGAAGGAAAGCAAGAAACGAAAAATTCGCCGCTGCAGCTGGTATATACGTAGGTGTGTGTGTATGTATATACGTACATACAATTGCTTGAACTCAGTAATTATTATTGCAATCGAATTATGGACAAAGTTTGTGAGAGGGGGCGACAGTGGAGCATAAACAATAACAAACACTAGCATCCAAGAGCAGTTCAAATTATATTTATGTACATATGTATAATTATTTAACTACGATGCCTGTCTGTATGTATGTATATATGCAAATAAGCTCAACTATTAAGTGTACGTATGTGCCAAGAATTGAAAGCGAATGCCAAAAAAAACTAATTTAAATACGCTTTCAATTTTTCGCACAAATACCTGTGGCTCTGGAACGGGTTGACCGGCTGCTACTTTCCTTGGCGCTTGCAGCAATTGCAGGGTATCCCTCGATGACTTGCAGCACCAATTTTGGGATTAACCACGACCGACGCGAATAATTTGCCAGGTATCCACCCACGAACCGAAAGGCAATTTTAGCAATTTTAGCACTTTGTAATTGCAATTTTTTACTTGCAATTGTTATTCAATTGTTGTACACAATTGTTGTTTATATTTGCACTTTTTTGTGTCACTGTCACTTAAATTTCACAATGCCTTTTTACTCGTATTACAGTCCACCCGGGGGCGCCATGAAAAATTAGATTGTTTTATCTAATTAAATATTAATACCGAAAAACTGCGGTGGCTGTAATAATTGTCGAAAAAAACGAAAGACGTGCGTTCGAATTCAATATATAATTTCAACTACTTCATTGCTTAGCCTAGCTTAACTACGGCGGCGAAACGGGGCGAATTCAAAACAACAAAAGAGAGGACTTTATTGCGCTCCCGCTCCGCCCTAAACTAATTTACACTAGACTTCAAGGTTTATTTCTTACATCAACTAACTTAATTTAACAGATACCTTTAAAAATTTAAATGCTAAACTTACCGAAACTAAGGTATATCTTATTGGATTTGGAAATAAGAATAATAAAGACACACTGAAACCTTTTGGTCGATTTGAACAATCTTTTATAATAGACAACGAAGAGTTTATCAGTATTTTTCTAGTAGTGAGCACAGAGTTACTAGACGTTGATTTAATTTTAGGTGAACAGTTTTGCAAGCAAGCAGAAATAAAAATAACACGTGGTGGAATAACGATTAAAAAGATTAAAGATAAAATAGAAGAAGAAGACTTTCTAATGAAAATAGACACTAGTGAAGAGATTGAACTAAATATCGACGAAAGAGCAAGTCCACAAATTAAAAGTAAAGTCGTAAACCTAATAAACGATTATAAACCGATTAAAACTAAAACAACACAAATTCAAATGCGCATAACATTGAAGGAAGAAACTCCGATTTTTTCACGTCCACATCGATTGCCTTACTCCGAGAGACGCATTGTGGACAATCAGATTGAAGAATGGCTCAGAGACGGCATTATTCAGACATCAGAATCAGAATACAGCAGCCCAGTAGTATTGGTGAGAAAACGAGATGGATCAACACGACTCTGCGTAGATTACAGACGCATCAATAAACTGATTATACGAGACCATTTCCATTTGCCGGTAATTGAAGATCAGTTGGATCGCCTACAAGACGCTAAAGTTTTCAGCACGATCGATCTCAAAAACGGATTTTTTCATGTTGATGTAGAAAAGAACAGTCGTAAGTTTACTGCATTCGTAACTCACAATGGTCAGTTTGAGTTTATGAGAGTTCCGTTTGGTTTATCCAACTCTCCGAGTGTTTTCCAACGACACGTTAATACAGTATTTAGAGATTTAACAACTCAAGGTATAGCTTTACCTTATATTGATGATGTCATTATACCAGCGAAAGACGAAGACGAGGCAATTAAAAACCTGGAAATAGTTATTCAAAGATGTGCAGAATATGGTCTGATGCTAAACATAAAAAAGAGTCATTTTTTGAAAACTAAAATAGAATTTCTTGGCCATATAATTGAAAACCAAAAAATAAGTCTTTCTGACGAAAAAACAAAAGCCGTGTAAGGATGTTTTCTCAGGCAGGTCATACCCTACTGGGATATGTACAGGGTATAGGCGATATAAATGGTCCACGTCAAGTACGTGTGCTCGCTAAGCATGTGGTAGTCGACTCTACCACCACGCGGTCGTTTGGGGCTCACGTGCACGTGTCGCGTGTCATGCGTGCCTGGCCGGCGGCTTATCGTGAGGAACGCACGTGGCCGCGGGTGCTCTTGCTTGCACTCCCACAAGTCGCTCGTTGGTATATTCTACCATCGGCAACTAGTTAGAGTGCACGTTCACGCACCCCACTTCTCACTGTCGATCGTTGGTCATGCAGAACGCCCGTGACCGGAGGTATCTTCGCCTGTACTCCCACAAGTCGCTCGATGGTGTATACCACCACGCCGCAACTTGTTAAAGCACACGCTCACGCACCCACTAGTCACTAACGTTCACTCACGACACGGACTGTGCGTGTGTATGCTTAGAGTCGCCTACTGGTCAGCGGAGCTCCGGCATACCAGAAAGCACGACTCTGCGAATACACACTCACACGGGCACACGTACACGATCACTTTTCACAATGCTCTAGAGGGGAGAGAAATTGTCAGTAGGTATTTATAATAATCACGGCTAGTTTTGTTTCATTGTATTAGTAACATGGTTTTATTTTATTTCAATAGCTCGCTGTTTTCTCACACTAGTTCTTATTCTAATTAGTCCCTGCCTTCCTGAATAATTGGCACCATACGTTGCTCATACTGTAGCTTTCAATGTATTCTTTTTCACAGCTCACCTAGTTTTCTCCTGCGACAGGATAGAATTTCTTGGCCATATAATTGAAAACCAAAAAATAAGTCTTTCTTTCGGATCAGGAATGATAGCGGACCGAATCCTCTTGTACCGTAGCTCTTTGGCGTGGGGTGGGTTGTTGCCACATTCCTTCTCCACATCTACACAACTTTATTATTTAGGATTCCTAACAGAAACTAAAAGTTGATGCTGCCGCGATCAACATTTGAAATTCTTTTGTATTTCATAATTTTTTTTAAATAAATTAAAAGCTCAAAAACATTAAAGAGAGGCGACGGCGGTAGGCGATTTTAAAGTTTTAATTACGCAATATATGTAATTAGAACTTAGTTTTCTTTCGTCGGTACACAACACCAACTGCAAAACTAATTGTACATATTTATGTATATACAATCGTGCAACAATGTGTGCTGAAGTGCCAATACATACATGTGGATATGCAGTCATGTATGTATAGGCGTCCCACTCGCACATTCATAACTTTACAAGGGCATGATCTCTGTTATTTTCTAGCATTCTAATTGCAAATTTTATTTAAATGTAATTAAATAATTTAATTTGCTTGTAGCGGATATATCACAGCTCGCTTGGCTGTAACTTTTCTTTTAGTTTATTAGAATAAAATAAATAAACAAAATAAAATAAGAAATAATTAATAAATAAATGAATATTCGCACCCGCCGGGGGTTGAACACACGCACTCTCTCACAGTCTATTGAATTTGCCGTCCGCTACTCTAACCATTCGGCTATCGCCTCACTCCTTGGCCCATCGGCAAAGCTGCATTGTGAACCAATTCTGTTACCATACAATGCAAATAAAAAGTTTAATAAAATGTTGTGTGTCTGACGCTAGATTTGAACTTCGGTATGCTTGCGTAAATTATAGGTATGCTTAAGTATGTATGTTCAAAGTGAGTTTAATTCGTATCATATCTCACTTATTTATAGTCCGATTTAAATGAAATTTTCACATAACGTCCGTGGCAAGGTATTTGTCATGTAAGATATACAACTTTGGTTGTTGAGCTAATATTGTAGTTTTTAAATAGTTTTTAAATAGTTATTACTGATTTTCTGAGGCGGGAAGGGGCGTGTCCAAATTTCAAAAAAACTTTGAGACACTGCAATATATACGTATGTTGTCACAAAATTTCATGACTCTAGCTCTTATAGTTTCTGAGATCCAGGTGTTCATTCGGACGGACAGACAGACATGGCTCAATCGACTCGGCTACTGATACTGATTCAGAATATATATAGTTTATGGGGTCGGAGATGCCTCCTTCTGCCTGTTACGCACATTTCCGTTCCGACAAACACAATAGTCCATGAATTTTTTTAAAATCCATGGCCTAAAAATACAAGCGCTACAGTCAGGAGCTGACTCTATAAGGCCATGGATTACACAAACCCACACAAAAAAAGAGTTTGTCGTGATCTGGGTATGCGGCATATGCAGTTATATTTTATGTATTTTGGGTCGCTGAATCCGAATCCGGGGTCAGAAATTCTCCATCACGTCTGGATTTCGACCTAACCTCAAAAAACTGAAAAACCTTTGGATATTCCCCAAAAGATATAGAATCGTGATCTGGGCATGATTCGGATTTGGATTCGGATTCGGAAGGTCCAAAAACATATAGAAACATATATCGCATGACCCGATCATGACCCCCCATTATTTTTTGGGCCTTCAAAAATTGTTCGAGTTTTTTGAGGTTAAGTCGAAACTCAGACGTGCTATGTAAATTTGGACTTCGGATTCGGACTAAGAAGGACGATATATATCGCATGCCCAGATCACGATTCTATATCTTTTGGGGGATATCCAAAGGTTTTTCAGTTTTTTGAGGTTAGGTCAAAATCCAGATTTCTGACTCCGGATTCGGATTCAGCGACCCAAAATACATATAACTGCATACAAACTTTGTTTTTGTGGGGTTGTGTTATCATAGTATAAATAGTGTTTATAGTTATTACTAATTTTCAGAGGCTGGAAGGGGCGTGTCCAAATTTCAAAAAAACTTTGAGACACTGCAATATATACGTATGTTGTCACAAAATTTCATGACTCTAGCTCTTATAGTTTCCGAGATCCAGGTGTTCATTCGGACGGACAGACAGACATGGCTCAATCGACTCGGCTACTGATACTGATTAATAATATATATAGTTTATGGGGTCGGAGATGCCTCCTTCTGCCTGTTACGCACATTTCCGTTCCGACAAACACAATAGACCATGAATTTTTTTAAAATCCATGGCCTAAAAAATTATGAAATACAAAAGAATTTCACATGTAGATCGCGGCAGCAATCGAAACTCGAACACGCTCAATATAATTGGCCGCTTTAGAGTCCGGGACATAGTCCACTCAGCCACTGAACATGTCTCGTAGTCGTCGCAAATGGTGAGACATTAGACAAAACGACAAGACGCAATATGCATTCTTAGTTCGTGCCAAAAAAATCAAGAAGAAGCAAATAAAATATAATGAAATTTGATAAGCGCTAGAAATGCATACCTATACTTATTGCCTACGTTATACTATGGTAATCCATGGCCTTATACAGTCAGCTCCTGACTCCTGACTAGCGTTTGTATTTTTGCTATTAGGTGTGTGGCAGTCATTACTTCATTGCAAATCCCACAAAAAGGATCTGCTGTAGCTAAAGCCGCCACTATGTCATCAGACAGGCAATTCATCGTAGTTTAATCATTATAAATACATAAATATATTTGAACTGCTCTTGGATGCAATTGTTTGTTGTTGTCTATGCTCCACTGTCGCCCCCTCTCACAAACTTTCGTCCATAATTCGATTGCAATAATAATTTACTGAGGTCAAGCAATTGTATGTACGTATATACATACATACACACCTACGTATATACCAGCTGCAGCGGCGAATTTTTCGTTTCTTGCTTTCCTTCGTTCGTCCGCCAGCTGCGCTTCTAGCTGCATACATACACACGCACATCTACACAGCAAGCTACAGCGGTGAGTTTTTCGTTTTCGCTTTTGCACGTCACCCGCTCACTAGCATTGTTGTTGTCAATTTCGTTTGCGCGCTTGAACTCAAACCCTTTGGTCGGGTATAACTCTTTTTCGGTATCACTTGCATCGAATTATTTTTTTGATAACTAGTGCTTCTACAATTATTCAAGTATAATTGTTTTCGTCGTTTATTGTATTATACAATAAAAAACATATACTATCTCGTTTTCGTCCATTAAAATGGAACAAGAAAAGCCAAAAGTGAGTCGTCCGACTATTGACGACCTTAGAAAAAGGCTACGAGTATATGTCAAGAGCATTCGCCGGGTAGAACAGCGTCTAGAAACTGGTACTATACCACTAGACGTCTCCGAGCTTGAGTGCCGGCTTCAACTTTTGTCCGAAGCTATTGTCAAGGCAACCGGACTTCAGGAACATATTGAAAGCCTTGATGAAATCAATGAGTTTGGAGCCGAGTTGGAGGAATTGTCAATCACGACCAAAGCGAGAATTATGTCGCTTCTTTCAGCCGTGAAGTCATCGAGCGAACCACAAGAAAAGGTTTCGGCTCCGATGGCACCAACTCGAGCTCGACTCCCTAATTTGGCATTACCTAAATTTAGTGGCAATTATTCTGAGTTTAAGAATTTTATAGGATTATTCGAGACTCTTGTTCATAATGATAAGAGCATTCCTGCCATCGAAAAGTTCAACCATCTGATCTCCTGTCTCTCTGGTGATGCCTTGGGAACGATTAAGGCATTCCAAGTCACCGAGAGCAACTATGAAAAGGCTATGGAAAGCCTAAGGAGAGTATACGATAACGAATGCCTTATCTTTATGAACAATATCTCATCATTGTTCAGTCTTCCTAAAATGAATCAGCAATCTGCATCCTCTCTTAGAAGCCTAATCGATACGGTGTCATCAATATATGGTTCATTGTTATCGATAGGCGATGACACTAAAATAGCGAATGCAATGCTGATTCATTTAGTATTAAATAGAGTAGATAATGTGACCAAACAAAAATGGGAAGAGCAGCTACATTATGACAAATTACCTTTGTGGTCCGATTTTGAAAGGGTATTGAACCGTCGAGCATCTAACTGCTGAAGAATCGACAAAGCCAAAATCGGAAAAAGTAGTTCCAAACAGGCAGCATAATCAGAGTTCCTTTGCCTGCTCTTCAACTATCACCAATCAGACCTGCAGTTACTGCAATTCAAATGACCATTTAATAGAAACGTGTAGTCCGTTCACTCGTCTCTCCGTCATGCAGAGATTTGAGTTTGTAAAGTCCGCATCGTTATGCATAAATTGTCTAAAAAAGGGTCACACTGTTGTAAAATGCAAATCTAAAAAATGTCGAGTTTGTGGTCGCTCGCATCATCAATTATTGCATAGATACACAGTGACTGAAAATAGCTTAGCGCTACCACCACCTTTAGAGAATATTTCTCCTCCTCCAAGTCAAGATCACCCTTCCACTACACATTCTATGCATGCGTCAGCGTTGGAAAGGGTAATTCTTGCAACGTCGATCGTAAGCGTCCGAACAAAAAGCGGAAATTACATTTTGGTCACAAACTAACTTCGTAACTGAAGATTTGGCTCAACGCTTACAGATCCGCAAAGAAGAGTCATGTATAAACTTGCTTGGTATTGGCGCAGCCAATTCTCAAGTCAAGAATAAAATACATACGATGGTGAAGTCGCGAATAACTGGTAGTGAGTTTTCGTTTGATTTTTGGGTATTAAAATCAATTTCTGGGTATCACCCAGACCAGTCAGTCAACGTCAGCGACTGGAAAATCCCAAAGAACCTACCATTAGCTGACCCATACTTTTACAAACCTCAACGGATTGATATGTTGATTGGTGCAGAGTCCTTTTTCGAGTTGTTGTCCGTCGGTCAAATAAAGCAAGGTCCGGAGTATCCGATTCTGCAAAAAACCCTTCTTGGCTGGGTTGTAGCTGAAAAATATGCTCCAAAGAGTCCAGCTCCCCAAGGTACCTCGTTAACATTAAGTTGCCAAGAAGAATTGCTTGTTTCGATAGATAACACTCTGCAGAAGTTTTGGTCACTTGAGGAATTGCCATCTACTAGGAAAATATGGTCGCCAGAGCAACAGCTCTGTGAAGACCACTATAGGAAGACTACTCAGATTTTGCCCTCGGGTCGCTTTGAAGTTAGACTGCCGTTTAAATCAGACCCAAATGTTTTAGGCAACTCGTTCGAGGTTGCAAAACGGCGTTTCTTGTCGCTCGAAAAAAGACTAACTCGTGACCAAGGCTTGAAGAAAATGTATCTCGAATTTATGGAAGAGTATCTCGCCTTAGGTCATATGTCACCATCGGACATAGATGTTACGTCTACTCCGCACTATGTTATTCCTCGGAACTAACTTGTCCAATTACGGATTTGTTAACCAAGACAAGGAAATTTGCCTGGACACCGGAAGCTCAAGCAGCGATGGACAAACTGAAACAAGTTTTAACATCTGCTCCAATTCTCACGAATCCTGATTTCAGCAAAAAGTGTTGGACTTTTCGTCCGCAGCAGAGTTCGCATATGTGTGTCCAACAAGAGAATACAAAGATCAATTAAAGAAGTAAATAAAGAAGTTTAATTTATTCACGATACAAATGTGCGCGTCTATTCATCGCGGCAGTTGACTCTAAACTCAAAAGTGTATGTACTTAAACTTGGCGTTGCCAGTCTTACAATATTCTAGTGTGACCAGGTTTGCTGCTTTGTTATGACGTTACAAATTCAAACACGCCCTCTCAAAGTAGCAATACAATTTAGATTCAATTTCAAATCTTAATTTAAATACTTGTGATGCCCAATGACGAAATACATCTAAAATGTTTGGCACTGCTTAAACCTTTCGTCAAGACATCTGCTGGCATCTTTTCCGTCTGCGTGTAGTCGACTTCTATGTCATCATTCTTGTGTAGTCGTTGTATAAAGTGATGACGTACATCGATGTGTTTCGTTCGTGGATGAAAACCAAAACCTTTCACCAATTTTTGTGCGCTCTGGTTATCATTGCCTAACTGCACCTTCTCGCATCGTTGCCCAATCTTGATTAGAAGGGCCTTCAAGTATAAAGCCTCCTTAGCTGCTTCTGATAAGGCCAGATACTCGGATTCAGTACTTGATAAAGCAACCGTGCGCTGCTTACGCGCCTCCCAGCGTATAGCGGCGCCTGCCAGTATGAATGCCTGCCCAGAGTATGAACGCCGGTCTGATAAGTTTCCGCCCCAGTCAGCGTCAACAACTCCATACATCTCATTTCCTGTTTGAATATACAGGAGACCGAGATCTCTTGTACGGTTTAGGTATCGAAGAATGCGTTTTGCTGCCTTCCAGTGTTCAACAGTGTACCTTGCGTTGAACTGACTCATGAAGTTCACAGCATACGTAATGTCTGGTCTAGTGGTTACTGAAAGAAACATAAAGGCACCTATTAAGTTTTGATATGGATACTTATTCATTTCTCCTTCATCTGCGTCTACAGGACGGTGCAACACTGAATTTGCCTCAATGGGAGTTAGTGCTGGCTTGCACTCCATCATTCCAAATCGCCTAAGAATTTTATTTATATAATTTGCCTGCGAAATGAAGATCTGATGTGTTTGCAAATTTTGTTTAAATTCAATGCCCAAGCATGTTTTCACTGGCCCGATGTTTTTCATCATGAAGGTCTCACTGAGATGTGTTTTTATCTCATTCAGCTATTCGGGATGATTTGAGGCTATTAACAAGTCATCTACGTAGATCGTGACAAGTAGAAGTTTTCCTTCTTGACGTCTAATGAATAGGCACGGGTCTTGCTCAGTAGGTTGCAATCCGATCTCTTGTAGTTTAGCGGTCAGCTTCTCGTACCATCTCAATCCGCTCTGTCGAAGTCCGTAAAGCGCCTTGATTATCATACAAACTGGATTCTGCATTTGCTTAACATTTCTTAGCCATCTTTTAGCTATTTGTTTGTATCTATTATCGGCAACCGTGTGATTAGTTCCAATTTTTGCGCATATTTCCAATTTTTTCATGAATTCTTCAAACCCCTCAGGTATGCTCATGTAGACATCCTCTTTTAATTCACCATTTAGATAGGCTGTAACTACATCCATCTGGTGTATCTCCATATCGTACTCTGCCGCTAAGGCAGCAAGTAATCGTATCGAAGTAAATCTAACCACTGGTGAAAAGGATTCATGATAGTCCTCTCCTGGTCTCTGCGCATAGCATTTTGCTACTAAGCGCGCCTTTTTCTTGCCTGTTGACGTGTTATTTTCTTTTGTACGAAATACCATTCTGTTGCCAATTATTTTTCGGTCATTTGGTCTTTCAACAATTTTCCATGTATTGTTCAAAACTTGTGCCATGAACTCATCTTCAATGGCTGCCATCCAATCTGCAGCATCCTCGGAGCTTTCCGCTTCTTGGTATGTTGTTCGATCATCTGTTGATATGAAAGCCATTTCACATTCCTCGAATATGTCTTCTATTGATGAATCATTGCTCGTATCATCGGCACGCTCATTTGCGTTTCTTAAGTTGGTTGCTTTTAGATAGACCTTGCGCGGTCTGCCTGGCCGTCCAGAACGGTACAGAAATTTTGGACGCCCTCTGCCACGTCGCGCTTCATGAGGTTGTTTTTCTTCCTTTTCGGACTCTTCGTCGCTTGAGTGCTCCTCTTGATTCTCGTGTCCACCAGATTTTATAAATACCTCGACGTTGTCTTGTTCATTTTCGTAAAATTCTTGATACTCACTCTTGAAACCAGAAGAGTTTATGAACTTTACATCTTTTGCTGCTATCACGATGCGTTTTCTCGGATCATACAACCGATATGCCTTTGATTCTTTGGAATACCCGATCAGAATGCACTCTTCAGAACGTGATTCAAATTTTCCTTGGTTTTTACCCTTTATTAACGCATAAGCCTTGATACCGAATATTCGTATACACTGCTGGTCTTAGGTTAGACGCACGTTGAGTTGCATACAACTTTGCTTCATATTTATTTATTAAATAACGATAGAAAAGAAGTTGATAAGCAAAAACACTTCTTATTTAATGATACTTAAAATGTAATATTCAAATGATTATACATATTTAACAAAATTGTGTTTTTCAAACATTTTCTTAAAGCTACTCAAAATAAGGGGAATTTTTTTTTGGTCATTAGATTAGACGCACTTTGGTTTTTTAATTTTTATAAGAAAAGTATTTGGATTTTAACTTGAATTATTAGTTGGCGTTACTATTTAATTTATTTTAAATAAAAAAAAATTATTTTAGTAATGAGTACTGCCCCCTTTTTTAGTAATAACTTCATAAATCCGGTCCTTCATAGAAGGAATCTATGTAGTTCAAGGAAATCTCGCTCCAAGCACGTTTAATGGCTGGTTTTAATGTTTCTTTATCTTCGTATTGCTTTCCTTCTTCGTAAACCTTCCGTGTTAGCCAGCCCCAAACATTTTCAATTACGTTAAGATCTGGCGAATAAGGTGGCCAGGTCATGATATCAACGTTTTGACTCGAAATAAAGAACTTTACTACTCGAGAGTTATGAATAGGAGCATTGTCCTGTTGAAAAATCCAAGGATTTGCTCAAAAGAGATCTTTTAATTTTGGAAATACGGACTCCAACAATGTTTTGAAGCCATCGCCGTTCATCTTTTGATCGATGAAAGTCAAGTCAATTGTTCCATAAAACGTGATAGCACCCCACACCATTATTCCCCCTTCTCGGCTATGGTGGCGACTTAAATATAGCTCATCTTTCCTCAAATCATGATAATAATATTGAAATCCATCAGGGCCATCTAAATTAAAACGTTTTTCATCAGAAAAACAACTGAACGCCCATCGTTTAGTCGAGTGTCAGATTAGACAGTCCACGTCATGTATTCTTTCGTGAATTGAAGCCGCTTTTCCCTGCGTTATGCAGTCAAAGGGGTCTTTTTCTTGATTTTTAGATGCTTCAGATGTCCTGCATTTCTGATCGTACGCTGAACAGTTGAAAGGCTTGCTTTTACTCCGCCAATTCATTGATTTTAGCAGCAGATTTAGTCGAATTCGAAGCAATTCCAACGATTTGGCGTACTGCTTGTTTAGATAGTGCCTTTTTTTTTCCTTTAAAGTTATTTCCATATGCCTCTGGATCCTTCAAATATCTGTCAACAGTTCTGGAGCTGCGATTTATTTGTTTAGCAATGTTCCGATTGGACAGTCCTTGCAAGTGAAAAAAGTCTACTTTTTGACGTTTCAATAAGCTCAAAACAGCAGCTTTTCCCATTTTTTTTTCAAATATAGCTCGAAAACACTTTATTTGTTTATTTTTGATATTTTTTTCAAAACAAAAGTTTACACTTGTCTACGCAATACGAAGAAATTTAAGCTGCGTCTAATTCAATGACCAACCGAAAACACGTGTGATTGCCATAGACATTTATAGAATCTTCGAATGTACAGTTATTTTTTTCGCAAATCAACCAGCTGTGAGCATTTTTTCTTCGAACAAGATTCGAACTTTGATTTGAAAAGCATTTTGGACAATTAGAACAAGCATGATAATAAATAATCGATTTTGTTTTAAAAAAACGATGGTGCGTCTGTATATGACAGCAGTGTATATGACATGGTAGGTACTTTACTCGTCCACAGAGTGTATGGTATCTCACTAGATAGTCCTTTTGTAGGACACCTATTTCTTATATAGCATGCTGTATTAACAGCTTCTGCCCAAAATCTTGGTGGAGCGCCAGCCTTTCGCATCATGCACCTTGCCATCTCTAAAAGTGTTCTGTTGTATCGCTCTGCGATGCCGTTCTGCTGCGGTAAATCGTCGTCCGATTCCGTGCGTGTTCATGAAAGAAAACGAACATGCCACTCACTTGGATAAGATATTTGCCACAAACAGGAGGTAAATTTCTTTGGATTCACTATCTCAGATCTTTCCTAGGTCTGGCAAGTTATTGTAGGCGTTTTATACGCGACCATGCAAAACTTGAAAAACCACTGACGAACCTATTGAGAGGCAAGAATGGTCGCCTCCTAAAAAATATTTCAAATAAAACAAAGATAGATTTGAACAGTGACGCGATAAGCGCGTTTGATAGGATATGAACAACTTTAGCCTCACACTGGCGAACTGGCGAACCCAGACTTTAGTAAGGAATTCAAGTTGTAAGGTAGTGTCTCGGGCTGAGGTGAGCTCAATCGCGCCAGAGCCCCTTTACAGGAAAAATTTTTAAATAACTGAGACCCGAGACGTAACGAAAGAAAGTGGCGAACTGAGATGGGGGTCATTTAGAGGTGAACATATTCTGTTCCCCCAGATGGCGTGGCCGGCTGGAACCGCCACGTACGGCTTGCGTGGCTATGCCGGTGATAGCGTGCAGAAGCTGTTGACGTGCAACTAGTGGCCGCCCCCGCTGCTCGGTTGACCTCGGAGCCGGGTATCGACCACCAACTACCGAGATCACCGACTTGCGGCTGTTCCAGAGATTCCACTGTATGCGCTGGGTATTGACCTTCTGGCGCACCAGCGGAACTCTGGAACAGTTGGACCACGCAGTCACACGGCTTTGCCTCTGCACGCGCACACACACGCACGCGTACGCCCGCTCGAGGCAATCACGTCCCTTTTCCCCACTGCATGCAACACGACCTTGTTTTATCTTTTTACTTTCATTTTTATTGTCTTCTTAATTTTCCTGAACTTGCCCTACCTATGCACCGTTACACTAACTTGCCCGCAATCGGTCCCTGCCTATTAAGTCGGCCAACAAGTGGCTCGCTCACCTTAGTCCACGCGTCCTTGGTTATATCCTTCTGTTGTCCTCCTTGCAGGATTTTGTCCAGAACACTTGTCACTTTACTTTTTGTCGCGACTTTTACGCCCGTCAAATTCTAGCGTCACTACTTAATTAATTGTTGTCCACGCGCCAAAAATAATCCAGCCTCCAAATGCCGGCGTTAGATGTTAGGCAGCGCAGTCGCAGAGCTTAAGCCGACCACACACTTTGCGGCGACGCAAGTGCATCGTGGCCTCCTCCCCTCTCCGCTACCCGCGGCTGTCCTGGCTCTCGTGCGTTCGGCTCGGGTTCTGCTGCAGCTGCAACGCTCTCTCGATGTTCGGCTACGGGTGTTGCGCTCTTTCGGCTGCTGCTCTGCTGCGGTTGCAGTGCCCTCTCCTTGCAGGTGTTCTGTCGTGTTGTTCTACTCCGCTCTCTCTGCCTACGTTCTGCTGCGTTCCCTCTGCTGGCGTGCTGCGCTCTCTCGGCTTGGTTCTGCCGCCCTCTTCATGCCGGTGCTCTGTTGCGCTCCCTCTGTTAGTGTTCTGCTGCGCTCTTTCTGCCGGTTTTCTGTTGCTCTCTGTAGGCTGTGTTCTGTCGCTCTCTCCATGCTGGTGTGCTGCTGGGTTCCCTCTGCTGGTGTTCTGCTGGGCTCTCTCTGCTGGTGTTCTTCTGCTGCGCGGAAGGTTCTAGCCTATACCCTGTATTTGCCCTACTCTCTGGGGTCGTTACGACTAACTCGAAACTTAAACACAGTTTTTTAAACTGAAAAAAAGTTGCCTTCGTTGGGATAAATATAATATTGAAAATACTTACAGCTACTTATTCTAAAAAAAAGGAATAAAATTAATTCTAGGATTACATACTAAAAAATAAGAAAAATATTTATATACAAAAATGTGGGGGCTCTTTTGGGTCCTCACAAAGTTAACAACGGACGCCTCCAACTTCGCAATAGGCGACGTCTTAAAACAGGAATCCCGACCGATAGAGGAATACAACCACGAGCTAAGATACAAGCCGGGTACCTCTAACGTAGTAGCCGACGCTCTTTCCAGAATCCCAACAAGCCCCCAAATAAATAGTACAACGGCAACGGTTCATAGCGACGAAAGTTCTTCGCATAATTTGATACCAGTCGAAAATGTCCCAATTAATGTATTCAAAAACCAACTATTTCTCCTGATATCAGACGAGGAGGAAGAGTCGTTCGAAATCCCCTTCCCTACTTTTTATAGGCACATAATAAATAAAAAAGAAATCATATTCTGAGGAATATCTGGTGGACATTTTAAAAAACACCTAGACCCAAAAATCGTAAACGGTATCTTCACACCAAAACACGTGATGGGCAAAATTCAGAATATTTACCCACAGCACTTTAACAATTACAAAACTAGATATACGCAGAAACAAGTCACGGACGTGAGTTCAGAGAGCGTAGTCGAACACTTGCACTAGAAACGGTGCCTCGGTACCCATAGCTTGTGCACACACAACTAACGGTGCTTGGGCACGCAGAGCTCGTGCACAGACAGCATCGACGCTCAGCCAGCAGCGACGCTCAGCCAGCAGCGACGCTCAGCCATCAGCAACGCTAAGCTAGCAGCGACGCTAAGCTAGCAGCGACGCTAAGCAAGCAGCGAAGCCGGACATGCAGCGAAATGCGAACGGCGAAATGCGAACGGCGCCGTGCAGGCAACGAAGAGCGAGCAGAGTCACAGCAGCCAGGCACGATCGGCCGAAGGCAGCGGCGACACGCAAGCAGCGACGTCATGCAAGCAGCGGCGACATGTACGCAGCAGCGGCGACATGTTCGCAGCAGCTTATCGCAAGCTGCGAAAACTAGGCCAAGGGGAGTTGATCGCGAACAGCTAAATAAGCCGGCAGCAAGCTCTCCCGCGGGGAATAATATAAGTGCAAGTAAAGTTCAAGTAAAGTCTAGTGCCAGCCCAAGGACCTTTATTAAGAAGGAAGAATCCTGTCGCAGGAGAATCAAGGTGAGCTGTAAGAAATATAAATAATGAAAACTCAGTTTTGAGCTAACGCAATGGTGCGAAGTAAACAGGAAGGCAGGGACTAACTAGGATAAGAACTAGTGCTAGGAAACAACGAAGCTATTGAATAAATCCATGTTATTAAAAATTAATGAAACCCAACCCGCAGTGATTATTGAAAATACCCAGTGATATAATCTCTTCCCTCTAGAGCATTGTGTAAAAGTGTCGTGTACGTGTGTGCCCGTGTGAGCGTGTATTCGCTGTGTCGCGATTTTCTGGTATGCCGGTGCTCCGCTGACCAGTAAGCGATTCTGAGCATACACACGCACAGTCCGGCGTGGTGGAATACACCACTGAGCGGCTCGTGGGAGTACAGGCGAGAGTATCTGCGGTCACGGGCGTTCTGCACGACCAACGATCGACCGTGAGAGGTGTCGTGAGTGAGCGGTAGCTGGCAAGCGGGGTGCGTGGGCGTGCACTCTACCCAGTTGCGAATGGTGGAATACACCAACGAGCGACTTGGGGAATGCAGGCGAAAGTACCCGCGGCCGCGTGCGTTCCTCACGATAAGCCGCCAGTCAGGCACGCGTAACACGCGACACATGCATGTAAGCCCCAAAAGGACCGCGTGGTGGTAGAATCCATGTAGAGACCCACATGGTCAGCAAGTACACGTGCGAATTAATCAAACCGTTTCTAGGAGTTTGAAAAAAATATATTTTATTTGTGGAGAACGACTCCGTTTCTTGTGTGTACAAAATTAAGACTAATGTTACAATATTGTTCTGAGGCCAAAGTAGCCTTTGAAGATGTCAAAGCTTCTGCTGATCGAGCTAAAGCTTAAAGCTCGTGATGCCGTTTGGACGAAGGAGGATTTGTTTACAAATAAACATTGGGTGTTTTGTGCGCTAGGCTTATTATTCTCAAGAGTTTGTTTACAAATAAACATTGAGTGTTTTGCGCACTAGGCTTTTTAAGCTGCGTGGGTGGTTTATTAATTCCTAGAAGAGTTACTCGTGACTCAATGGAAATTGTTTAAAATACCGAAATATGAGGAGCTGAGAATGAATTGTCAAGAGTCCGAAAAGACTATGAAAAGTTGTTTACAATTTACATAAGGAACGCTAAGTAACTGAGGGTGATAACTCCCCCCTTTCTTAAAATGAATCGTCCCCGATTCTAAATGGTTTCTGATAATTGGTCCACTTTATCGCTTAATGATTTTAAAGTGTCAGGGTCAACTTCTAATTTTGGAATAGTGTTACGTTTAGTAACTAAAGAATATTTAGCTTTTATGAAGTTAAAGATGTTCAAAAATAAATTGGGGAAAAGGTACTTAAGAAGCTTTGACATACAAAATACAAGCATGATTAAAATTATTACAAATGTTATTTTAAAATGATTATGCTTAAGTGGTATAATAATTTGTGATAATATATTTGTATTTTGAAATTTAAGTTCGGAATTGTTGCTTTGTAAATATTCTGTTATCAGGTAATTTTTAAATCTATTGTTTTCGATATAGTTTAACAGTTTTTGTTTATTATTGGTATAAGTTATATTATTGATATCAACAATGATTTAAAAAGTAACTACATAAATGCCTGTAACAAATGTGTGGTTGATATAGTTTGAACCGGATACTAGAATAGCACCGTCTGTAATAATTTCTACAGGTTTGTTTCTTTCTTTGATTTTCTTGCAAACTGCATATATTTTATTAGGCATATCTACAAAGCAATTGTCTTTTTCTTGATTTTGACCAAAATTATTGTATAAAACAGGCCCACAAAAAAAGAAGTGTCATGATCTGGGTATACGGCATATGCAGTTTTATGTATTTTGGGTCGCTGAATCCGAATCCGAGGTCAGAATTTCGCCATCACGTCTGGATTTCGACCTAACCTCAAAAAACGGAAAAACCTTTGGATAGCCCCCCAAAAGATATAGAATCGTGATCTGGACATGCGATATATGTTTTAACATGTATTTTGTCCTTCTAAATCCGAATCCGAAAATTTACGTAGCACGTCTGAGTTTCGACTTAACTTCAAAAAACTCGAAAAAATTTTAAAGCCCCAAAAAATAATGGGGGTCATGATCGGGTCATGCGATATATGATTCTATATGTTTTTAGACCTTCCGAATCCGAATCCAATGTCAATATCAGCCAATCACGTCTGAATTTCAACCAAACCAAAAAAATTTTTGAAAAACTTTCAAAATTTTTAATTTTTTGATAATTTATTACTGTTGATTTATTTGTGCTGATATGTGGAATTACGTATATAATTTATGTTTTTTGTTAGTTAAAATACAGTTTTGAAGTAATAAATCATTACTCATATGAACCTATTCCGAATACTGATAAAATAATGCTCAAAAGGGGGTATATTCAAAAAGAAAGCTTTTTTTATATTAAATTTGAATACATCCTAAAAGTTAAAAATTTTGGAAGTTTTTCAAAAATTTTTTAGGTTAGGTTGAAATTCAGACGTGATTGGTTGATATTGACATTGGATTCGGATTAGGTCTATTATAGTTATGTTATATTTTTCGTGGGTAAATATATCTGCCACATCGTGGTTGTTTAGAATTTTTGAATATAAAATATTAGCTTTTGAAAATGATATTGCGTCTCGCAGATTTTGTAAGTCGAGTGACAATAATTTCTCTGTTTTTTAATAGTAAATACTTCATATAAATTTGAGTTTTCTAATAAATTGGTTACCTTTTGAATTTATGATAACCTTATTTACTAAATCTTCCTTTACTGTTTGTTTTTCATATCTAGGTTGTATTTTATTTCTTTCCCCATGCTTCTTTTCATAAATTATGTCTCCTACTTCATAATTTTTTGGAGTCCTGTTTTGATTGTGGTATTCTAATATTTTAGTTTGAAGTGTTTCCAATTTGTTGGGTAAGTGGGTGTGATCAATTTTGTTAAACATAATGTCATTGGGTTTATTCTGTGTGGAAGATTGTATGGTGTTATTATATTCTCTGACAGCGCGATAAACTATTTCTTTATGGTCTAGAAGATTGTATTCTTCCTGAATACAGCGTGAAATTTCAATTAATGTTGAGTGTACTCTTTTTACTTGGCGATTGGTGAGACTATGTCTGGGATCTGCATAAAAAATGGTTAAGCCAGCACGCTCTATTGCTGATTTGAATTGGGCGGAAGAGAAACTAGGCTCTTTGTCCATCATTATGGACTTGGCAAAAGGAAATGGTTGAATTAGTTCAAGAATTTTAAATTCCATATTGTATTTATTTTGAATTTCCTGAGAAAACATCCTTACAACGCATAGCAACGCCATTGAAAATAAAATCCAGATACTAAGCAAGTTCTGTTTTCCTTGCCTCCGAAAAAAAACAGAAGCCACGGCAAAAGCATGTGGGTCTTGCAAAATAGCCAAATATGACAGACATCCGCCTCATTGGGAGATTCAACCAACCCCCATACCGACGTACCCCGGCCAAATCATTCATATAGACATTTACACGACCCAAAGACAACTAGTACTAACGGCCATAGATAAATTTTCAAAATACGCTCAAGTAAAATTATTAAGACCAAAGGCATCGGAAGATATAAAACATCCACTAAGAGAAATAATGATAGCATTCGGTATGCCCAAGCAGATTGTAACGGACAACGAAAAGGATCTAAATTCAGCAGCTATCAAGTTTCTGCTGCAAGAACAGCTGCAGGCAAAAGTCTACACGACACCGCCCTACACTTCGACTAGCAATGGGCAAGTCGTAAGATTTCGCTCAACTCTAACCGAGATAATGAGAGGCCTTAAGCTAGACGAAAGCACACTTGAATTTAAAGAAATACTCTTTAAAGCAGTCGAAGAGTACAATACATCAGTTCATTTAACAACGCAAAGAAAAGCAATAGACATATTTTTCGGAAAACAATTAAAACAATTATGGTCGAAACTAACACCGAGATACAGAAAAGAAATAGTCCAAGAGGATAGGAACACCACAATAAAAACACATTCAGGGAAAATAGTACACAAAAATAATATTAAGAGATAATAATCCATTTGCAGGTTACTCCTATTGCCAACATGTTTCGGTCGGCTTACCATACTAGACTACACCCACTCCCAACTCATTCCCATAAAAACGGGAACCGCCGTCCTGCAAAACGGGACATTTAAAATTATCCACGTGTTCAACATTGAAGAATACGAATCCGCGTTCGATGACATATCGAACAGATTAAATGAAGTTAACAAAACGCACCCACTTTTCCCGTTCTTAAAATTTGAACTTATGAAATCAGAATCAGACCTAAGAAAACTTAAACCTTTCAAAAGACAAAAAAGAGCAATAGATGCTTTGTGAACGGTATGGAAATGGTTGGCCTGCTCACCGGACCACCATGATAAAGAAATAATAATCAACAGTGAAAAATTAGATTGTTTTATCTAATTAAATTACTATTAACCGAAAAACTGCGGTGGCTGTAATAGTGTCGAAAAAACGAAAGACGTGCGTTCGAATTCAATATATAATTTCAACTACTTCATTGCTTAGCCTAGCTTAACTACGGCGGCGAAACGGTGCGAATTCAAACGACGAAGAGAGGACTTTATTGCGCTCCCGCTCCGCCCTAAACTAATTACACTAGACTTCAAGGTTTTTTTCTTTTACAACAACTAACTTAATTTAACACCGGCCCCGTTGAAGGCCTGTAAGGCTTCAAGTAATTGGTAGCGGAGCCAGTTTGTGAATGGCTCGTCTAAAGATTCGCCCTTCGCTGGTCCTAAGGTCTACGACCCTGACCATGCCGTCCTGCCCTGCGTGAGTTGCCACGATTCTTCCGAGGAGCCACTGTTGCGGAGGAAGATTGTCCTCTGCGACGACGACGAGTGTTCCCTCGGTGATGTTGGGCTGCTGCTGCTGCCACTTGCCCCGGATTTGAAGGCCCAGGACATATTCGCGGGACAATCGCTGCCAGAACTGTTGCCTGACTGACGAGACAAGTCGCCATCGCCGCAAGCAACTGAGACCCGTCTGGTCCGGGGTCCGGAGTGCTGGTGGGGCGAGTAGCGACCCGCCTGTCAGCAGGTGCCCTGGTGTTAGGGCGTCTCCGTCGCTGGGGTCCTGGCTGATTGGTCCTAGAGGCCGCGAGTTCAGCACTGCCTCGACGCCGACGAGAACTGTTTGCAGCTCCTCCGCTGTCAACTGCGCGCTGCCCACCGCTCGTAGGAGTAGGTGCTTTGCAGTTTTGACACCTGCCTCCCATAGTCCTCCCATGTGTGGTGCTCGAGGCGGTGTGAACGCAAAGTCGCATCCGCTTTTTGATGCGAATTCGCGAATTGCGTCCGCTTGCTCCTCGATCTTCCGTCGCAGATCGTCGAAGTGGCGACTCGCTCCGACGAAGTTCGTCGCGTTGTCGCAGTGCACGATCTGCGGACATCCTCGGCGACCAATAAATCTTTGAAAGCATAATAAAAAGGAGTCAGTGGAAAGATCGGAAACAACTTCTAAATGAACTGCCTTGGACGCAAAACACACAAACAGCGCTATGTAGGACTTATAAGGGGGCCTACCACGGATTTTAAGTGTCGTGTACACTGGACCACAAAAGTCAACGCCACAAATGTCAAAGGGGCGGAGAGCACGGAGTCGGTCTGCGGGTAAATTCCCCATTATTTGAGTCAGAAGTCGCGGTTTGCATTTGAAGCATCTAATGCATGAACGAACTGTCTGACTGCAGACCTCCTGAGCGTTAACAATCCAAATGCGCTCCCGAAGGATACTCACAAGTGCTCGTGGGCCAACATGAAAATTGGTTTGATGCAAATGTCGGACATAGCTCTGTACGAATTTAGAACGCTTAGTCAACAACAATGGAAACTTGGCATCATACGATATAGGAGCATTTGCTAGTCGCCCCCCAACTCTCAACAACGAAAACGTACACCAAGTTCCTTTGTCTTCGTGAATAAATGGATTTAATCGTTGAAGACAAGGGCCAAGCTTGGATCCCTTGCGAATTCTTTTAATGTCATCAGAAAATTCGTGACATTGAACAACTTCTATAATTTTCAAAAAGGCTTCTTTATATTCCGTTGGTGACGGAATCTTTTCAAATTGAACATTCCTATTTTTACATTTAGCTATGAAGCGGAACATATAAACAAATACCCTTAGCAGTTTGAGGTGAGACGAGAATCCCTCGATGACGTCCACTAGATCCGATTTAACTACGGCAGCGGCCAGTCCAACCGCTGTTTTTCTCTTTTCCAGCTCCATCATCTCCCTGGACAGCTCTAGGTGCGGATTAACGGGCCAATCTTCCTCTTCGTTCTTTAAAAACGAAGGTCCACCAAACCAGATTGACTCCTTCAAGTCATCAATGTCACAACCTCTTGAAACTACATCTGCTGGGTTTTGTTTTGTCGGTACATGTCGCCATGTAGCTTCTTTGGACCACTCCTGAATCTCAGCCACTCTGTTCGAAACGAACGTCGCCAACGACGAAGGATGAGATCGGATCCAGTGAAGTGTAACTTCTGAATCCGACCAGAAGACGATTCGTTCGATGTTTATTTTCAATAATGGCTTGATTCTGTGGCAAAGATCTGCTAGAAGGTGAGCGGCACATAACTCAAGTCTAGGAAGTGTTTTCGTCTTGAGCGGCGCTACTTTTGACTTTGAAGTCAACAACGAAACCTTGTAACCTTCAACAGTTTTGCTACGAATATAGACGCAAGCACCGTAGGCTCTCATAGATGCGTCGCCGAAACCATGTACTTGTATTGGTGACATCGGATTGGTGAACACATATCGAGGTATGGAGATTTCTTCCACTCTCGACAATGTTTCCTTCAATTTATTCCATGCTGTTTCCATCTGCTGTGGAATAGACTCATCCCAGTCCAACTTATTAAGCCATAACTCCTGCAATAGGATCTTGCCTCGAATGACAATTGGACTTAATAAGCCGAGGGGGTCAAACAGCTTCGATGTCACCGATAATATGTTCCTTTTTGTCGCTCGGAGAACCATGACTGAGGTGTCTATTTTGAACTTTAAGGCATCTTCGCTAGGAGTCCATGAAATACCTAAAGCCTTAGTTGAATCTGAATCCGAGATAGTTATCGGTTTAACTGTGCTCTCAGATGCAGTGACATCAGGTGAGTTTGAAAACCACTTGCTCAATTCAAAACCTGCTGTTTGAAGAACCTGAGTCACTTCAGACTTAATTTTCTTAAGCTCATCTATGCATGCAGCACCAGTTAACATATCATCGACATAAAAGTCGGACCGAATAACTTCAGAAGCTCTAGGGAGAGATCCTCTTACGGCTTCACTCAACCTCTTTAAACACCTGATGGCCAGAAAAGGGGCTGGACCAGTACCATAAGTCACGGTGTTGAGCTTATATAGTCTCAAGGATTCAGATGGATCTCGTCTCCACACTATTAATTGGAATGGCCTATCAGCTTCATTCACCATTACTTGGCGGTACATCTTCTTGACATCAGCTGTCAAAGCGAAACGATGCAATCTGAAGCGAAGAAGAGTTGAGTACAAGTCTTCTTGAATTGTAGGCCCCACCATCAGAATTTCATTAAGAGACACGTGTGTGGACGTCTTACAGGATGCGTCAAACACCACACGGAGTTTTGTTGAAGTACTCTCAGGTCTCAGAACGCACTGATGGGGAATAACATAGTGCGGAGTAGACGTAACATCTATGTCCGATGGTGACATATGACCTAAGGCGAGATACTCTTCCATAAATTCGAGATACATTTTCTTCAAGCCTTGGTCACGAGTTAGTCTTTTTTCGAGCGACAAGAAACGCCGTTTTGCAACCTCGAACGAGTTGCCTAAAATATTTGGGTCTGATTTAAACGGCAGTCTAACTTCAAAGCGACCCGAGGGCAAAATCTGAGTAGTCTTCCTATAGTGGTCTTCACAGAGCTGTTGCTCTGGCGACCATATTTTCCTAGTAGATGGCAATTCCTCAAGTGACCAAAACTTCTGCAGAGTGTTATCTATCGAAACAAGCAATTCTTCTTGGCAACTTAATGTTAACGAGGTACCTTGGGGAGCTGGACGCTTTGGAGCATATTTTCCAGCTACAACCCAGCCAAGAAGGGTTTTTTGCAGAATCGGATACTCCGGACCTTGCTTTATTTGACCGACGGACAACAACTCGAAAAAGGACTCTGCACCAATCAACATATCAATCCGTTGAGGTTTGTAAAAGTATGGGTCAGCTAATGGTAGGTTCTTTGGGATTTTCCAGTCGTTGACTGACTGGTCTGGGTGATACCCAGAAATTGATTTTAATACCCAAAAATCTAACTCACTACCAGTTATTCGCGACTTCACCACAGTATGTATTTTATTCTTCACTTGAGAATTGGCTGCGCCAATACCAAGCAAGTTTATAAATGACTCTTCTTTGCGGATCTGTAAGCGTTGAGCCAAATCTTCAGTTACGAAGTTAGTTTGTGACCCAGAGTCAAGAAGTGCTCGGGCCAAAATGTAATTTCCACTTTTTGTTCGGACGCTTACGATCGACGTTGCAAGAATTACCCTTTCCAACGCTGACGCATGCATAGAATGTGTGGTGGAAGGGTGATCTTGACTTGGAGGAGGAGAAATATTCTCTAAAGGTGGTGGTAACGCTAAGCTATTTTCAGTCACTGTGTATCTATGCAATAATTGATGATGCGAGCGACCACAAACTCGGCATTTTTTAGATTTGCATTTTACAACAGTGTGACCCTTTTATAAACAGTTTATGCATAACGATGCGGACTTTACAAACTCAAATCTCTGCATGACGGAGAGACGAGCGAACGGACTACAAGTTTCGATTAAATGGTCATTTGAATTGCAGTAACTGCAGATCTGATTGTTGATAGTTGAAGAGCAGGCAAAGGAACTTTGATTATGCTGCCTGTTTGGAACTACTTTTTCCGATTTTGGCTTTGTCGATTCTTCAGCAGTTAGATGCTGGTATCGACGGTTCAATACCCTTTCAAAATCGGACCACAAAGGTAATTTGTCATAATCTAGCTGCTCTTCCCATTTTTGTTTGGTCACATTATCTACTCTATTTAATACTAAATGAATCAGCATTGCATTCGCTATTTTAGTGTCATCGCCTATCGATAACAATGAACCATATGTCGATGACACCGCATTGTTCAGTCTTTCTAAAATGAATCAACAATGATGAGATATTGTTCATAAAGATAAGGCATTCGTTATCGTATACTCTCCTTAGGCTTTCCATAGCCTTTTCATAGTTGCTCTCGGTGACTTGGAATGCCTTGATCGTTCCCAAGGCATCACCAGAGAGACAGGAGATCAGATGGTTAAACTTTTCGATGGCAGGAATGCTCTTATCATTATGAACAAGAGTCTCGAATAATCCTATAAAATTCTTAAACTCAGAATAATTGCCACTAAATTTAGGTAATGCCAAATTAGGGAGTCGAGCTCGAGTTGGTGCCATCGGAGCCGAAACCTTTTCTTGTGGCTCGCTCGATGACTTCACGGCTGAAAGAAGCGACATAATTCTCGCTTTGGTCGTGATTGACAATTCCTCCAACTCGGCTCCAAACTCATCGTTTTCATCAAGGCTTTCAATATGTTCCTGAAGTCCGGTTGCCTTGACAATAGCTTCGGACAAAAGTTGAAGCCTGCACTCAAGCTCGGAGACGTCTAGTGGTATATTACCAGTTTCTAGACGCTGTTCTACCCGGCGAATGCTCTTGACATATACTCGTAGCCTTTTTCTAAGGTCGTCAATAGTCGGACGACTCACTTTTGGCTTTTCTTGTTCCATTTTAATGGACGAAAACGAGATAGTATATGTTTTTTATTGTATAATACAATAAACGACGAAAACAATTATACTTGAATAATTGTAGAAGCACTAGTTATCAAAAAATAATTCGATGCAAGTGATACCGAAAAAGAGTTATACCCGACCAAGGTAGAGTATGCGTATCACTTGCCGTTTTGAGTTCAAGCGCGCAAACGAAATTGACAACAACAATGCTAGTGAGCGGGTGACGTGCGAAAGCGAAAACAAAAAAATCACTGCTGTAGCTTGCTGTGTAGATGTGCGTGTGTATGTATTCAGCTAGAAGCGCAGCTGGCGGACGAACGAAGGAAAGCAAGAAACGAAAAATTCGCCGCTGCAGCTGGTATATACGTAGGTGTGTGTGTATGTATATACGTACATACAATTGCTTGAACTCAGTAAGTATTATTGCAATCGAATTATGGACAAAGTTTGTGAGAGGGGGCGACAGTGGAGCATAAACAATAACAAACACTAGCATCCAAGAGCAGTTCAAATTATATTTATGTACATATATATAATTATTTAACTACGATGCCTGTCTGTATGTATGTATATACGTATATGTACATATATATATGCATGCAAATAAGCTCAACTATTATAGTGTACGTATGTGCCAAGAATTAAAAGCGAATGCCAAGAAAAACTAATTTAAATACGCTTTCAATTTTTCGCACAAATACCTGTGGCTCTGGAACGGGTTGACCGGCTGCTACTTTCCTTGGCGCTTGCAGCAATTGCAGGGTATCCCTCGATGACTTGCAGCACCAATTTTGGGTTTAACCACGACCGACGCGAATAATTTGCCAGGTATCCACCCACGAACCGAAAGGCAATTTAATTTAGCACTTTGTAATTGCACTTTTTTACTTGCAATTGTTATTCAATTGTTGTAAACAATTGTTGTTTATATTTGCACTTTTTTGTGTCACTGTCACTTAAATTTCACAATGCCTTTTTACTCGTATTACAGTCCACCCGGGGGCGCCATGAAAAATTAGATTGTTTTATCTAATTAAATTACTATTAACCGAAAAACTGCGGTGGCTGTAATAGTGTCGAAAAAACGAAAGACGTGCGTTCGGATTCAATATATAATTTCAACTACTTCATTGCTTAGCCTAGCTTAACTACGGCGGCGAAACGTGGCGAATTCAAACGACGAAGAGAGGACTTTATTGCGCTCCCGCTCCGCCCTAAACTAATTACACTAGACTTCAAGGTTTTTTTCTTTTACAACAACTAACTTAATTTAACAAACAGAATACGAACAAATAAAAGAATAATAATAAACAGTTAATAATAAATAAAGTACTAAATGATAGAATTAAACAATTAAGCTTAATAACGAACAATATAATTAAGGCCATGTCAGAAAATCAAAATTTTATAGACCAAAAAATCTCTCTATTGCAATATAAATTACACAATTCAATTACTTAGTTCATGCAATAGATTGGGCAAAAACAGATACCATAAATTGCATTATATTATCAGAATACGAAACTTAACAAATCGAAAACCTATTCAATAAAGAAATCATTTTCATGAACTTAAAAGAACTGCTAGAATTTTCCAAAATAAAAATAGCCATCAACGGCAAAAGCCTGTTGTACATTATTAATTTCTAACGAAACCTGTACACACACAATTGTAAAACCTATAAAAAAGGGTAAAATAATTTACGATATAAAACACACTAAAATTATTCAATGTAGCCAAATAAATTATGGCCTTAAAGGGAATTGTGAAACCCATAACGATAAGTCAATCTGTAATAAAGTAAACCTAGTATACTTGAGCAACGACACTTGCATTACACCACTACTAAAAAGCCATACACCGAACTGCAAGATCATCAACAGCCAACATGTAGCGGAGCACGAGGAAATCCTGACCGGCACCATTCTTCTGAATGACTTCAGAGGCATCGTGCTCATCGATAGGGAGGAGACAACCTTGGAGGGAACGTTCTTAGTCCAATCCCAGAACTCTACGATCGTCATAGCAAATGACGTGTACGAGACAAAGATGATGACGTACGCCGAGGCTGCACCCCCAGTGCTTCAACTCCAAGCACGAGAGAGCAAAGTAGAAAAAGTCATTTCGCTACAAATGTTTAAGGAATTCAATATCAACAATACCAAGGAGCTCGAGATGATAAGAGACGACAACACAAGGACAGCAACAATCAAAGTTTCGGTGTCAGGGACTCTGCTTTTGGCACTCATTCAGTTGGCTGGATAGCAAAACAAAAGCTATCTCACAGGGGCCACCAGCTAAATAAGGAAGTCGAAACACCAGGAAGATAAACAAAACACACCTGCTGGACCAACACTGAAGCGCCTCTACATCGCATCCGAGGACGTCTGCGTCTAAAGGGGGAGGAGTTAAGACCAAATATGATATCCCGATTACGACTCTACCGCATGCAGAAAATCCGCCACGTGCAGACAGTCAGCGATTTCCCAAGAAACATCACCAAGCCCAGGGCAGCCCAACAGGAATAAAGAAGTTGCACAACAAACGACAGCCTAGCAAGAACAGGCACATTGACGAAGGCAGTGCATCCGCTACGTGCGCTGCATCAGCAGAATGTATGCACCGGCCAAGTCGTGGGAACGCCAACGACATCGGACACCATCAGCGACAACGGCGCAGCTACAGCAGCAGCGGTAAAGCTACAGCGGCAGCGACGGAATCGGGCATGGGGGCATCAGAATGTTCCGTCCGCACCATCGCTAGCAACGCCTCTCCGAGCTCGATGCGGTGGTCGATTACCGAACGAGCAGGTGGTCGCGGGAAGTCGTAGTCGTCCGAGTCCTCCTCAAAGGACGAAGAAAACAGTACACTACAGGTACACGCTCCTCCCTTTGAGAATACTCTTGAGAGGAGGCAGTGTGACGATGCACCAAGTGCGTGTGTGTGGGAAGATCGGATCGTCCTCCGTCGTGCAAGCCTGGCTTGCAATCGGTATTGCTCCCGTGGCCGGCGGTGGCGTGTCTGGAGAAGTCGTTGCTAGTGATGGCATGGGCGGAGAACCCCCGCTGTCAGCCTATAGTGCCCTGTCTCCTCCGGGTATTCGGTAGGACGCTGGCCTGTGGGGGCGCCGGCCAGGCAGTGGCCGATGAAGCGATGAGGGGCGACAGAATCGTCCAGGTCTGGGATCCACTCCTTCGTCTCTTCGGGCTCGATGATGCTGGTGGCGACGGGTATCGCCTTCTGTGGTATCAAAGGGGGCATGTCGTCGAAGCACCACTCGTCGAATATCAGGTCTATGACCCCAATAAAAGGACGCGGAGTTCGACTTCAAATGTTTTTAATATGTACGAGTATGTGTAGTTGGCTTCAGTGCTCAAACGAAACTAGTCTATAATATAGGTGAGAGTGGGTCACAGTCCGACCGCACTCTCCGAATTAGACGTCGGCATTTGCCGATCGTCTCAACTTAACGACACTTCATGTGCTCTCTTAAATTCTATCTTATCTACTTATTTTAACATAGACGAGCTCCAACATTCCGGCCCCGTTGAAGAGCTCCGGTCTTTAACAAGTCGGGAGCAAGGCCAGCATGTGAATAGGCCGTCTGATTGCGCCTGCTGGTGTTTTTAGGTCCACTACCCGAACCTTGTCCTCGACCCCTGGGACTATGTGCGTTACGCGCCCGATGGTCCATCGTTGCGGGGTGTGTTGTCGTCGTGCACCATGACGACCGCGCCTTCCACCAGATTGGCCTCGCCTTTGGTCCACTGTGTGCGCTGCTCAACTCGTCCGGCGTTTGCACCAGCCTGTGCTTGGCAGCCTTCACCGCTGCTTCCCACAGTCCTCCGAAGTGCGGTGCTCGAGGAGGAATAAACTTCCAGTGCACCCCTCGCTCCGCTGCGTACCCTGTCAGTCGCTCCTTGCTCTTCAGGAATGCCGCCTGCCGCTCTCAGCACGTTGCTCGCTCCCACGACGTTCGTCGCATTGTCGCTGAGCATCGTCTCGGATCGTCCGCGCCTCCAAAAGAACCTTTTAAAACATTCAAAAAAGAATCAGTGAAAAGGTCCCTGACAAGTTCCAAGTGAACTGCGTTTGAGGCGAAACAAACAAAACCGGCAACATACGTTTTTACCGGTGGTCTACCTCTGATCCGATAGCTGACAAAGAACGGCCCACAAAGATCTACACCAGATACTCTAAATGTACTGCTTTGTACTTTAAGGAACGAAATTTTCATTTCTAATGACGATACCACAAGAGAGTCTGGTCTGAGCCGTTTGAAGCAAAGACGAAGCATATATGCGACTATTCGAACTAGCTTAGCAAAGTTGGAGTGACGATGTATCAACTCCACAAAACAATTTTGCGGAACTTCCGCTAGTGTGCCAACCGTCACACCTTTTACATCTTCCGAAGTTTTCATTTTGAACGACAGATCACTACAGCTGATTGCCCACTTGGCAAGTGGAAAACTTCCTGATCCCAATATTTGTTGAACTTCGTTGCAAATAGTGTTAAGTTCTTGTATACTATCTGCTCCTGTCAACATATCATCAACATAAAAGCACATCTTAATCACATCTGATCCAATAGGATGTGAATGTGCGTGCATGTTGACCAGCTCAAACAAGCAGCGTATCGACAGAAAAAGTGCAGAAGCTGTACCGTATGCGACTGTATTAAGTCGGTATGCCTGAATATTTTTTGAAACATTTTCTCTCCACAGAATAGGTTGGAAAGTTCTGTCTTTTTCAGAGACATTTATCTGCCTATACATTTTTGAAATGTCAGCAGTTACGGCATACTTATTCAACCGAAAATTAATCAGGATTGAATATAGCTCCCTCTGAATTGTCGGCCCCACCATCAGTGTTTCGTTAAGTGAAACAGCTGTTGACGTCTTACTAGAAGCGTCGAAAACTACACGAAGCTTGGTGGAGGAACTTTCAGGCCTAAGAACGCATTGATGAGGAATATAATAATGCTGTTCTAGAGGAGTTGAAGATCGAACAGCGACAATTTGCATTTACACGCACACACTCAATTATTTAATAAATATATAAGCCACCAATTTTATGTTTTTAGCTAAGGTAAATGTTGCCGTTTTTGTTTCTTATTATTTATTATTTAAGCAAGCAGGTTAGTATTATAACACAAATGCAACGTATTATGTCCTTTTGTATTTAATGTTCTTTTGTTGTTGGGGTTAGTTGCTCATATGTGTATCTATGTATATGTACGTATGTAGACATACTGTAAGGAAACAATTATCCTTTTGAATATTTATTATTTTTATTGAGTGTTGGAGGCAGCGAAGGTGCCGCTTCCAACGTTCAGTTGAATCTGATCTTTACATTGTTTTCTTAGGATCTAAGTAAGCCTAAGTATCATTGCGGAGAGAGACGGTTATGTATATTCTAAATGTTATGCTAAATGTTATGCCAAATGTATATGTATTAAGCTGCGGTGTTTGGCTCTCTTAAGCTGGAGTGCTATGGTATATGCATACTCTTGAGTTCGGCCACGTGGTCGGGAGTGTAACAGAATGCAGACACTTGCACTTTCTGTGAGCGCGCCGATCGACTCTCTTTATGTAAACACTGTAACAGGGTGTTACAGTGAATTCACTATGTACTCTTGGTACAGTAGATATTTAATATGTATGCATACTAGATCTCCCTCCTTTTGAAAAATAACGTAATATTATGAAGTTATTTTATAAACTTTTACTTAAAAGATTAATTTTTAATTAACAAAGGAAGATTTTCGTTTCTTTTTTGTTTGTTTTTTTTTTGTTTTAAATATATTAAATTACAAATAATATTTGAATATAAAGAAGTATAGAAGCGTAGATTAAGTATTTTTGTCTTAGCATGGCCATACTAATTACAATTATGAAATAAACATTTTTAACCTATCCTTATGTACTTTCTGTTCTTTGTTCTTTTTATTTCTAATTACTTTGTTATTATTCTTTTCTATTCTAATTACTTCGAATGGTCCTAGATACATTGGTTCTAGTTTATGACCTGTTTCGTTTTTGATTAAAACGTTATCTCCTACATTTAGTTTTAAATCGCTAACTTTCTTATCATAATTATTTTTTTGTTTTATTTTATTGCTTTCTAATAATATGCGTGCCCTCTTGTACGCGTTTTCTAGTCTAATTTTGACTTCTCTAGCGTAGTCATCTACGTTATATATAGGGTCTATATTATCTATGCTATTAAGTTTTTTTGCTAAGTTACTAGTTTTACCAAATACAAGTTCATATGGACAGTAATTATGTGTTACGGATGGTGTAGTGTTAAAACAATACACAAAATATTGTAACCATACGTCCCCCTCATTTTTTTTTTTTTTTTTTTTTTTTTGTTTTTTGTCTGCCCAAGGCTGGCGGCCTGTTTAAAAGAAAAAAAAACAATTAATTAATAATTTAAATTTAGAGTAAAATCTTAACTGAAAATTTAAAAAAAAAAAAATTTAATAGAATTAAATATAAATTAAATTTGACTCTGTCTCTGGGAAAAAAATATGCAAGAGCCGATCCAACATTTGTTGCAGAGGATTGGGGAAAACCCAGAAAAACCCAATCAGATCAGGAGAGTTAGTGTTAGTAAGCAAAGCCTAATCAAATAGCGATTAGTATGTTCAAAACATGCAGTTAGTTAAAAAGTACTACTATTACTACTAGAAAGAAGATGAGTATGTACTTAACTAGTTACTAGAAAGGTGGGTGAGGATTAGTGATTTTAAGCAAGATACAGAATTATTGTTGTTGTTAGCTACAATGTAATATAGTTTATTATAGTCCGAACATAATACCCTGAAAGGCTCATGCAGGGCATAATTCGAGCTACAATAGGAAAGTTTTAAAGGAAGATAGTTACGGGTGAATCTACCAGGGACAGAGAAGTGTAGTCGACTAAGCAAGTCGTTACTCTCTATGTCCCCTTGTATAAGGTTATTAATAAATACAACACCAAGCATAGTTCTACGATTTGCTAGGGAAGGCAGGTTAAGTAACAAAAGTCTACTAGGATAGGAAGGAAGTCTTGAATTTACGTCCCAGTTAAGGCCACGCAAGGCAAATATTAAAAAGTTTTTCTGTACGGATTCAATGCGATCCTTGTGAACTGTGTACTGAGGACTCCAGACACATGATCCGTACTCGAGAATTGGACGAACAAGCGAGGTGAAAAGAGTCTTAGTTAGGTAAGGATCGTCAAACTCCTTAGACCATCTCTTAATAAAGCCGAGCACACCCATGGCTTTATTAACCATTGATGATATATGTTCGCAAAACTTGAGTTTGCGGTCCAAACGGACACCTAGATCATCAACAAGGGAAATTCTTTCTAAGGTACAACCACAAAGAGAGTAAGATACGTACTTTGGACAGGCTCGTGAGAATGTCATCAGCTTGCATTTGGAGCTGTTCAGGTTAAGAAGATTTGCACGACACCAAGAATAGAAACAGTCTAAGTCGGATTGAAGGCGAGAATGACAGGAGTCGTCTTTAAATTGAAAGCAGAGCTTCACATCATCAGCATACATGAGAGTACGGGAGTTAAGTATGACCGTTGGGAGGTCATTGATGAAAAGTGTAAAGAGCAGGGGACCTAAATGGCTTCCCTGGGGAACACCAGATGTGGCATAAACGGGGTAAGAAAGATTATTCTTAAAGAGGACTCGTTGGGTTCTGTCACCCAAATAACTCACAATCCAACTAAGAAGTTTTGGTGAGAAACCGATGAGATTCAGTTTATGTGCAAGAAGAGAATGGTTGACTGAGTCAAATGCCTTACTGAAATCAGTATAAATGACATCAGTTTGAAGATTTTTCTGAAATCCTTTTACCACAAAGGATGTCAGCTCAAGCAAATTTGTCGTGGTAGAACGACGTTTCACGAATCCGTGTTGAAAAGGGGATATAACGGATCTGCTAAAGTGTTGCAAGTGAGGGGTTATAACATTCTCGAAGAATTTAGGTATAGCCGATAATTTAGAGATACCTCTATAATTACTTGCATCAGCCTTGCTGCCCTTTTTGAGTAAAGGGATAATGAATGATTCCTTCCATATGGAAGGAAAGGAGGCGGTGTCTAAGGACAGCGAAAATAATTTGAGCAATGGCTTAGATAAGGAGTTGGCACAATATCTAAGTACACAGGCGGGGATACCATCGGGACCTGGTGAAAAGACTGGTTTAACTAAGCTAAGATCCTTAAAAAGTGAACTTTCGTTCAGTAACGGTGTGAAGATGCCATTTGAACTTGGTACACTATATGGATAAGAATGAATGCTCTGCGTAGAAGAAGAATAAGTTGTTTGAAAAAACTTAGCAAACATATCGGCCATGGCCTGATCTGTGTCCGCCACAGCGTTATCAAACAAAAGTTTAGAAGGAAAGACCGCTGACTTACGCTTCATGTTAACAAAACTATAAAACTTTTTAGGATTCTGAAAAAACTGAAACCTACATCTGTTCAAATAGTTTTTATAACATTTCGCGTTAAGCTCGGTAAAGTTTGCCCGAGCAGTTAAGTAGCGGGAAAAGATAAGCGGCGAGTTTTTAATCCTATATTTCTTGAATAAGCTACTCTTTAAGTTTTTTAAGCGAGACAGCTCTTTTGAAAACCAAGGTGGTTTGCTTGAGCATGTCGGATAGGATAACGGAACACAGATATCAAAAGCAGAGTTTAAAGTGTTATAAAATATATTAGTCGCAACTGACATATCAGTTGATGCATAAAATTCAGACCAATCACAATGTGAAATTAAACAATTTCAATTTTCAAAGTCTGCTTTCTTAAAGCAGCGCACGCGATTACACGGCCTTTCATTTTTATCCACAATACTAATACCCAAGTCGAAATTCACTTCGAAAGTGGGATGATAAGGATCTTCCGGAAGGGAAAGGGGTTGTACCCTGTCTACAATCACCTTGGAAGGATCAGAGGTGAAACATAAGTCAAGCAATCTGTTGAGAGAGTTTTTGACATGATTGACCTGCGACAAAGACATGTCAAACAAACCGTCAAATAGGTCATGTTGCCGGGAAGGCAAAAGGAAGTTTCCTTCAGCACTAGATGTCCAATTACATTCTGGGATATTAAAGTCACCCAGGACTATGAAGTGATCTCTGTCTGATAACAGGTTAAAAATAGTCTTAATTGCAGACAAGTGTTGCAAGTAGACTGATAATTCCGATGACGGCGGAATATAGGAGCAGGTTATATACATGAAAAAACCGGGAAAGTGTAGTTTTACACAAATTAGTTCAATGTCAAATTGAAACTCCGGTTGTAAAAGGTCCGACTCAATGTTGGAGTCTACTGCAATCAGTACTCCACCACCTCGTCGGTCAGGTCGATCAAGCCTGTATGTTGTATACCTATCTGGAAAGACTTCAGAGTTTAGGATCTCTGGTTTTAACCAGGTTTCGGTAAAAGCAATAATTTGGGAAGAAAAGGCAAGAATATTAAGATAAAGACTAGTGATTTTACTACAGAGACCTCTAACATTTTGATAGGAAAGAATTAAAGAAGAAAGTTTTTTTGTAGGACACCTGACATTTTCGGAGGCATGAAGAAAAGAAAAGTTCAGTTTTTTGAAGACTTTGAATTGTTTGCAATTTTTGGCGATGTAACGGCCAACGTGGGAAGATTAACGGCAGTTCGGCTTTTTTGTTTAGGAGTAAACTCCTTAACAATAAGGTCCGGCGGCCAAAAGGAAGTAGCGCAAACGTCTTTAAACTGTTCTGCTGGGAGACTAATTTTGAAAGAAGAAATGTCGCGCTTGAATTTAAAGTTGAATTTTTCAACTGTGAAGTTATTAAAAGGCAGCTTTGCGAGGATGTACGATTGTACATCCTCTGTGGTAGTGTCCGGCGCCAAACGAGAGATAAACACCAATTTCTTGGGCTTAATCGCAATCAGAGGTTTTATACTCTGTGCCTTTGTAGCAGGCATTATTGCGGGAACATTTCCCTTTATGTTCGTGTCATTGCTCGTAATGGGAGTAGGCACAAGAGGAGGAGCAAGAGGTTTGGGTGCGGTAACTTTGCTGCTAGTTTTTTTTTTTTTTTTGTGCCGTTAGAAGAGCAAGACGGTATAGGAGAGAGTAGGCTTAAAAGATCAGGAGAAGAAGCCTGAGAAGAAGGTAGGTTGGTGACTTTTGAGTTCGTAGGGACCGAAACTACAGGAACACTCAAAGGAGCCGGTGGTTTGCTAGAAACCTTAAAGGCGTTAAAATTGGCCTCCATCTCCAGAAATTCAGATTGGAGATTAGAGAATGCTGTGCGTATCTTATAAAACCCCATTTTGGTTCTTCTATGGATTTTCCGTAACTCGGATTCAGCCATACGACACGTTTCACACGACCATTTGAGACCAGTATTGGCTTGGACGGCGTCCATAACCCGCACAGTTAGGCCACAGCATTTTAAGTGACAAAAATTATCACAGAGCCAGCAACCAATGTGATCCGCCGTAGGATCAGAAGAGCATAAGCAAATTGCTGCGCAGCACGACACCATGGTTGTGAAAATTAATATGCCTTTAAAATGTAGGTGACAACGAAGAGCAAATAGAAGACAGAGTAATGAAATAAATTTCTTGAGAGAGCAAGAAACAGTTACAGCGCAGAAACAGGCAGGCAAGCAAGTACGACAATAAAACTGCAAAACTAGCGAGCACAACGAAGTAAACAAAACAACAACAGATGTGGCGTTTACAACAACAGCACTACACAGCTTACTCAGAGAGAAATATAATTTCGGGAGAGCGGGAGAGCGTAGGAGTGTTAATCAAAACAGAAACCGAAAACTTGACGCCAAAAGACGCGCAAGTGAAAAATTTAAGATTAGTTTAAGAATTGACTAATAAAAGAGTTAGTGTGTTACTTCTACGGTTGTACTTACAAGGTTAGCACTAATAGAATACCGCACTAATAATTACACCACTTAGGGAAATGAAAATCGCAAGAATTATTAAAATCACAGGGAGCAAAGGCTAAACACGTCTGACCACCAAGATAGTTAGAATATTACTGATATATATGAACGAATGTTTTTGTTGGGGGTTTTTTTTTTTTTTTCGACGGTTCCTAGTGCCTGGTGGTGATGAGCTGTAGACGTTATGTTGTCTATTTTTATTAAATATTTGCACAAGTCGGCTATAATGCTATTTTTATATTCTGTTCCCATGTCCGTAATGAACGTCTTCATTGGACCGTACTGCAGAATAAAAGATTCAAATATAGCTTTTGCGACTGTATTTGCATTTTTATTGGGAATTGGTATGGCAACTAAATATTTTGTTAAGTCACAGATTAGAGTGACTGCATATTACCATTTTCAGATTTAGGTAGTGGACCAATAGTGTCTACTATCACTCTGTCAAAAGCGTAAATGGGTGTCTCTGTTAGTGTAAGGGGTGTTTTTGTATGTGTCGTTGTTTTAGACGTCAGGCATTTTTGACATTTATTTATGTACTCTTTTATATGACGTGTCATATTTTTCCAATAATAATGTCTTTTAATTTTCGCTAGCGTTTTTGTTATGCCTCTATGACCTCCTTGAATTGGATCGTCATGGTATGTAAACAGTATCGCTTCTTGATCTTTTTTGATCATATATTTGGGTCACCGGCTTGAGTAGCGCTACTCTTAATAGTTTTAATAATTTATTGCCCATTTTTTTAAAAGAGTCAATTGAAATTGTTTCAAATATCTTTTCGCTCGGTGCCACTTTGAGTTGGCTGATCTCGTGTATACCGGCTTGTATTTCAAGCCTTTTGAAGAACTGACCTAAGTCTAGAATTCCATTGGTGTACAGATCACTAACATCAATTCTTGCTATAACTTTATTTCGACGTTTAAATAAACATTTTGATTCAGTTATTCGCAAGGTCACTTCTTTTCGTATTTCGTCATTATTAATGACTTCGTATACGTTGGGCTTAGAAGCGTTAACAAGAGTTTCTTCTCGTTGCTTTATATTTGTTTCTGCGCAGAAATTTTTCTGTTTACTTTGTTGTCTTGTAGTGACTTTTAAGACGTTTGCTGACATATCCTTCAGCTCATTTATAGTTATACGTGACAGTGCATCTGCCACAAAATTGTCTTTTCCCTTTAGATACTCTACAGTGAAATCATATTCTTCTAATTCCAACCTCATGCGTGTCAATTTTAATTAAGTTTATTATATTTAAAGCATCTATAAAACTTGTCAAGTTTTCAGCTTTACCATCAAAGTCAGGTATAAGCTTTGATGCTGTATTTAGAAAATCAATATTAGTTTGCGCCATTGTATTTTCTGTTTTAATATTATCGGACAGTTCTTGATCTGATAGTTCAGCTAATGTTAATATAGCTGGAATAGTTAAGTTTAAAAGATCTTTTCTTCGATGTCGGTATATTTTTCTTCAAGCTTGGTGTCTTCTAAATCAATTTCTTCTGGTTCTAATGATTCAGATTGTTCGTCCGCATCAATCGTTAAGGGGGTATTTAGTATTGTTGGAATTGATATTTCCAAACTAAATTTCCTTTTAAATGTTATCAAGTTTAATCGAAGTTTGATTAATAGTCTTGATAATTTAGACCAGTTTTCTGAATTGATTATTTTCCTATGTTCATATATTAGTTTTCGTGCTTCATTAAAGCAGTCGACTAATATTGACGCATGTTTTTGTATTGTATCTGCCTGTATAGGCCTGTTCGGCGATAAGCACTTATAAGACTTATCGAATTGAATTTTTATATTTTTAATCAATGTGCATATTTCATGCCATTCCATTCTTTGTGGATATGAACTTTTTCTTTAAGATAATGCTAAACTTAACTCTATCATGTTTTTCTCTAATTGCTTTTTGTGTAGCCATACTTTAATTTGATTTTAAAATTTTGCCAATGCTTTAGTTAATATATTTTTGTTTCGTTTTGTAATTCATTATATTTAATTTATTTCATTTCTTTAAGTAACAAACTAAATATGGTATTATTTGTTTCAATTTTGTTTGTGCTCTCTTTTTGATTTGTTAATTTTTGTGTTTTTTCCATTTTTTTTGTGTAATTTATATAGTTTTTAAGAACAATTTGCGCACATTTTAACAACAATTATTATTAACAGTGTATGTATTATTGTGTATTTCAGAATATATATATTTTTAATTTGTATTTTATATCTATTTTCGGTCAATTTTTCTAATTACTTTGCATTTACTTTTTTTTTACAATTTTTCCTGCCTAGTGTTTTGTATAGCTTTACGGGCTATACTTCTAATCGAGCGGAGATGGTTCCGCACAATTTTATAAATTTTCTTATTATAATAATTAAAATAATACTGATGATTGCTGCTCCATGTTCCATCCGCGCCAGCTGGTCGTCGCCGGTTTGGCTACGCTGACGCTCCCTCGTAGGCGAAAGTGGCGGACTGCTGCTGATGTCCTGGGCCTATTGGCTCAGGCGGGGCCGGCGCTGGTCTTCGCACAGGTCCTTATTTTCAAGCATGTGGATACGCATGCTGCAGCGTACAACGGTCCAGGGCAGTCGTTCGGGCAGACGTCCGGCTTTTTCGGCAACGGCTTGGGAGATGGTGGTTTTTTAATTAAATTTTCATTTATATGTTTTATATTTGCTGAGTGAGTTGTGGGATAGAGCTTTCTTTGCTGGAGGTTTTCTTTCAGAAAATCAAGTTCGGCAGTTAATTTCTGCGCCGTTGCCCATGGGGGCGGCGTTTTATTGGTATATAATAGCCACTTGATGTGTGCTATTCTTTTATTTATTTTGTTTTTCTGACCTCCGCGTTTGCCCATTGCCACACTCTACTCACTCAGTTTTTCTTTGTTTCTCCAGTCTCCAATCTCCGCCGCACGTGTTTGCGGTAACGCCCTTAAACACTCATGAGGATACTTGTAGGTTCGCTTGCTTGTTAATGACTTCAAACAATATCGGTCTCCTTCAAGTAACTCGGTTATAACAAACGGGCCTTTAAATTTGGGATCTAGTTTAGTCTGATTTCTTTCTTCGCACTTGTGCAGAACATGATCACCCACTTTATGCTTTACAACGTTTGCCTTTCTTTTATCACTTCTTTCCTTATCATAATTAGCATTACTTTCTATATTAACTTTTGCTTGTGCTCTTAGATTCTGTAGGTTATCATATTTTATTCAACAATATTCGATAGCATCCCTCATGGTCTTACGTCTTTTCCAATTAAAAGCTGTAACGGACTAAACTTAGTGACCCGATTGATGGTGCAATTTATTGCTAACTGAACCTCTTTTAATGCCTCTTGCCATGAACGTTGACCTGTCTCCACCGCCGTTAGTAAACTTTTAAGGGTACTCATTACACGCTCGACCTGTCCATTCGCCCGACTAGCTCCTGTGGCAATTAAATGCAACTTGATATTATGCACAGAGCAAAAGTCCTTAAACTCAGATCCCGCAAAGCATCGTCCCTGATCTGCTATGATACGGGATGGAATACAAAACAAGGAAATAAGACCTTGGAACTACAGGTAACCAACGGGTTCTACCATTCCTCTGAATTTTACGATACAGCAAACCAGCTCTCAACTCATACGTACTAGCAAGACTCTCGTTCAATTCATTGTTTTGTAGTTTATAGATTAAAGATGTTATTTCGAGATCTCGCTGCTGTTCAGCTATAAGCCAGGTGACACTCAATTCAGTTAAATCTACACGCATTTCAGGAGCTTTGGCAGCAAACTGTAACTTTTTCGTTATCGGGTTTCTTGAGAAGAAGTCCACATGCGCTATGCGTTATAGTACCTGAAAATTCTGAAATACTACCCTCGACATCTTTTAAAGTAAACCATGACCTATTATTTTCATTTGTCATCATTGGTGCAGTTGCTACTGACTCACCGTCCGAAATGTCTTGTTCTTCATTGTTTAATCTGTAGTGAGCAAGGAGTCGCTGCTGCAGCATGCTTTTAGTACCACTTGTCTGCAAATTTAACTCAGACAGCTTATTTCGTAGGTCATCAACGCGCAGCGCAAGAATTTCAATCCGATCCATTCTAAATAATATAAAATTTATCAGTACAAAATTCTCAATACGAAATAAAATCAACTGTACTTTCTTTGCGTCAAGCTGAAAAACTACTTAACATACCCTCTCTTTAAAGTTTTCAACACTACTTAGCCAACTCTGTTAAATCTATGTTAACAGCAACCGATACACAACTTGCAGCGTCGTTTTCGCCTTTTCGTTGTCCTCGCCTCGTTCGTTCCTACTGCCTCGTCTCTCGTCACTGCTACTTCACCTCTCTCGTCGCCGTCGCCGTCCGATCGCCTCCGTATATGTTGCGCCATATTTCGATGCGCCGTTATTCTTCTTCTGTTTCTCCTGCCACTGATGCGACTGTCGTTTTCCTGGTTGCTTCACCTTTCTTCTACTTCTGCCGTCGTTTTGCCGTTCTTCTTCTGCCACTGATGCGACGTCACTGTCGGTTTTTTGATTTCTTCGAATTTCTTGCAATTTTTACGACGTGGCCTTCAACTTTTGGTCACCGCCGTTGTGCTTTTTGAATAAACGCAGCGTCTCCAACACCTTTTGGCTGCTGCCGTATTTCTTCGAGCACTAGATACGGAATCTCCAACACCTTTTGGCCTCCATCGTCTGAAGTCTTCCAATGTACTCGGCGTCACAAACACCTTTTGCTCGTCGTCGATTGAATTCCAATTGCTTCAGCTTCACCGTGACTTTTTTGCGTCGTCGTTTTTCTTATAATTGATGCGGCGTCACGTTCTTTCTCGCTCGCACTCACTAGGTTCGCACTTATATATATACAACTTGGGCCATTCACGGACGAGCCCCCCAAAATTGTAGTTAGTTTACTTTGAAGTGTTACTTTATTGTTTAATGACAATAGTTTATAGTACACTTTATATTGTTTAGTGACAATAGTTCTTGATTATTAATATTTAATTGTTTGATGACAATTGTTTAGCTCTAGTTGCATAAATATTTGGCGCGATTGAAAAACTTGCGACTGCTCTCTTTCACCATTTAACTCAAAGTCCCTTCTTTTGGGTTTTCCGTTAATAAGCGTTGCCACTTGTAGTGGCGCTTGTCGCTATAAAGAGACAAAAAAACAAATGGGAAAAGAAGAGCGAATAACATTACAGGAACTGCCTGAAAGTAGGCAATGACTTTTGTTTTAGATATAGTAGTAGACGGCGACTACCCAAAATGTTATGTGCAATGCACCAAAATAGTAGTATGCCATTACATCGTTAAGTACATGCTAAGATTTAAATAAAAATTTTTAGTTAATATATCTTTCATACCAGAAAGTTCCCCAACCTGGTTTTATTATTTTATCTTTCGATAAATTAACGCCGATATAAATATCGAAGGGCTGGTTGACTTTCCAGCGGCACAATGACTCAGCATGAAGATAACGTCATCCTGACAGTCTGTGCCGTTGCAAAAGGCAAGCTGAGGTTTCCTGTTCAGTCGAGTCCTGAGCTCGGTCTATTTGCCGCTCGATCGTTAACCCATTCACTTGATTCCGCGACCCTACAGTGGTCGTCGAATACTCTACCTAGGAAAAAGAGAGTAGGATCCGTTGCTAGTCCAACTGATATTAATCAGGTAATAATGAAAATAATTTTCTTGCCAATTAAGGGAGTTTCTTATCCTTGTTCCTTTCTTTTTTTTCAAACCCTGCACGTAGCGCAATTGCCAACTTGCGACAACTGGAAAAGAGTATTTTGCAATCGCAACTTACTGCTTCTTCCCCACATTCTGCTTTTGCGCCGCTCTTCGCTTCGAACAACCTATACAGCAGTTGTTTCGAGAAACGCGAAGCGGGCAGAAGCCCAGCAAGCCCGGGGCTGAGGAAAGTGCCGATTTTTTTTCATGTGGTAGAAAGCTGTGAAGTGGCGGAAAATGGTAGTATTGGTGGAAAATTAAATTAAGTGATCCCAAAAAAAAAGTCTTCATAACCCAACCCAATGAAGTGTGAGAGAATGAGGTAGGAGACGAATATGCCAGCAAAGAAAAATAATTAAAAGAAGTGAACAACACCAACTAAAATAAATGTGGAAATATTTAATGTTTCCGTGCAAAAACCACCAAACAGAAAAAAAGATAAAATAACGAAAAATCCCCAAATACACACCTCCGCAATACAAAAAAAAATAATACCCATAAGTCAACATTATGAAATGAATTAACCTCAAAAGTGACAAAAAAAATGTGTGGTTTGGCCCATAGTCCAACGTGTGCCCGCCCACGCATTCTCTCGTAGCCGCATCTTCGCCGAAAGCGCTTTCGCCGATGGACCGCCGTTACATTGGTAAGTCACAGTACTCTTTTTCTTATCTACTTTTGATTGTTGCTAATTGGTCCGAGTTAATATGCAAATAGTGCATACACTTACCTAAATTATTATATTAATGTTAAAATTAGAAAAAAGAAGAGAACATTGAATAGAAAAGAGAAAAAAATTAAATAAAAGAAAACCATGAATAAAAATAATTAACCACGTTAACATTAAATATACCTTAAAAACGCAAAATAACTTAATTCATTTACATTATATATATACTATTTACATCCATACATACATGCCGTATTATTCCTCCCCAGCTTCATTCTCAGAATTCTCTCAGTATTTCTTTTATATAATGTCATTTAAATAAATAATTACCAAATAGGATAATAATGAATAGATACTATGTTTACTTTTATTAATAAATTGTTAAATTAATGAAATGAACTCCTACTAGACTTTTTATTAGGGTCATGCTTCGTCGAAACAGGGTAGGGTATTAGCTGATCGACTCGATCGTAGGGACCATTTAGGAAAATATCACAAACACGGATGAAATGGTCATGGTAGGGCGGGCAACTGAAACAGCTGGACAACAACACCAGCAAACAGCATGATCAAGCGCCGAAGTCAGTTTAGTCAGCTAGTTTTAATTCTATTCCTCTTCCTCTCATCTTCTTCGTTTACACTCCTCTCCTTATACTGTCCCCTTTCCTGTCTATGCAGATGCATTTGATCTCCATTTACTCCAGCACGCGAATTCAAATTGTCATATTAGGTAACCCCCCCACTTCTCTCACCCGAAGCCTAGCCGGATTCATCGCGTGCAGTGCTGCAGGGTAGCGACCATCAGCTGGTTCGGAAATATGTCGCTATTTCCACGTAAACTGTTACAAAAGATAATTTGTGGCGCCCAACATGTCGGCCAGAAACCGGCAAGCCGATTTTAAAAAATTCAATGAATATTAGTCATCATCATAGCCGTCAGCCGTCAGAGAAAGTAAGGGGAACAAAATGTAACCATAGCTTTGGCTGTGGTACGTGCCGTCCTTACTCCTACTGACGGAAGTGCGGCTATACTCTCCACGTAAGGGCGGCTGGAAGCAGACCCCTAGTACGGTCATGTCTCTGCTAGGGGTGCTGACTAATTGTAGTCGGGCGAAGATCGTGAATCTATAAATCACCCCAATCCAAGGCGGAACAGCATACGCTAATGGATGCATGGCCGGGGGGAGCCCGGTCTCTAGTATGCGGACTCTGGATACCTGTCGCCCTCCAGTTTTATTCAGACTTCCCACGGTACACGGGCTATGCCGTGGGTGACCTTCCCTTCCCGCTTACTCGTGGGACCAAATAAATGGAATCATTAAACAATTTAGATAAGTCTGATGCGACTTCGACAGCATCAACCCAGGGGGAGGCCTTCACGGCCGATCCCAATATCAGCACTGCAGCTGTTGGGCTGCTGGCTTCCACCCCCAATACTACGGGTCTTGGCCCTGGTAGTACAGGGGACCCGGATAGGCCGCGAACTCCCTTGGACACTGAGTTCGAAAGTGCTGCATTCTCGTCCACCAATTGTGTAGGCACTCAGCGGAATGTCGAGGTGATGTCCTCTGCCGCAGAAGCTGAGTGTGACTTAATCAGTTTTGCTGACGACGCTTCTGTGGCCTCTCAGAGGTCAGGCCTAACGGAAGCAGGCTCCCAAATCCAGACTCTGCGACTGGACTCGGGGAACGCCTTTGTCAAGTTGAAGACCCGCGAGAAGAAGCTCTTCAAAGCTGCACTCGCGAAGGGTTCGAGCAGAGCAGAGGCTCTTGAAATCGCCACTGCGCCCCCCCGCGGAAACCAAGGCCAAGCGGACGCGCGTGGATGACACACTCCCCGAACCCCAAGGGTCTTCAAAGAAGCCCAAAAAGACTCATGTGGAGTCCACAAAGCCACTATACAGCCAAGTGGCAAGCAGCGTGAGATTGGGCTTCACGTCGGCTGACCCAACAAAACCTCTTACACCGGAGCAGATGGCTACGGTGCAAGACAGCATCCTGAAGGCGATGCGGCTGCCCTCCACATCTGGAGTCGGTCCAGGTTTCGAGGGCTGTATACCCCGAAACGAGTGGCTGCTCCTGGTGTGTGAGGACAGCAGCACTGCTGAATGGGTCAGGGGCGCTGCTGGACACATTAAATCCATCAGCGGCCTTGACATAAAACTATTGGAGGAAACTGAGTTCCCGAAAGCTCACCTCATCAGAGGCTATTTCCCCAATAGTGCTGATCTCCCCACCCGCCACCATTCTGGAGTACTTGGGTCTACAGAATGTTGAACGCTTCTCAACGGAGCTGTGGCGGGTGGTTCAACATAGCCTTAACGGCAAAACTACGCATCTCGCGATGATGGTCGACGAGAAGTCGTATAAGACCCTGACGGATCTCAAGGGTAATGCTAAATTCCGCTTTGGCAGAGTTAAGCTTATCCTAAAGAACTCCCCCGTCAGGGCCTCCCCCTCTCCTGCCCTGCCACCTTCCCCTTCTCCAACCATTCCCCCCCTATCAGCGCCCCTCCGGCAGCGGCAACGGTGGCCTCCGCCGGCGTGACAGCATTGGCTGCTGCTCCGGTGGCATCTACCAGCGCCGCAGCCGTAGTGGCGCCGATCACCACCATCCCCAAACCCCCAGTCATTGTGGTGACTGCCCCCAAGCCCACAACGGGCCGCACGAGGCCGGTGGTTGGCAGTGGACGCCCGCTTGTCCCTTCCAGACCAACCACCAGCGCAGTGCGGAAGCATCCGACGAGGATACCTCCGGCGACCGTGGTCGCAAGGCGACCGCCCCCGAGTAGCTCCTCCAGACTGCCGAAGGGCATCCGGGGCAACGACTCTCGGGGGGGCAAGGCAGGCGGCCTTGTCTCAAAAGCCCTGAAGGAGGATGCGGAGCGCCATTAAAGTGCTCCAGGCGAACCTGCACCACGCCAGAGGAGCGTCTGCTACCCTGTGCAGGATCGCCTGTAAGGATGCTATCGACCTGGCTCTCGTCCAGGAGCCATGGTTGATCGGTGGCCACATCCGTGGACTATCATGCGGATCATGTAAGTTACTATATGACCGTATGGGTGGTGCCCCTCGCACCGCTATTGTTGTAAATAACAGTGTGAGACACTTCCCTTTAACTAATTTCATCCACAGAGACCTGGTGGCAACGGCTATTGAGGTAGCCACGGCTGAAGGTGTCCGGGAAGTAGTGATAGCCTCTGCCTACTTCCCGGGCGACGTGGATGACGTTCCCCCAACAGAGGTTCAGCGGCTGGTGGAGTTCTGCCGCTTGCACAACAAGCCGCTCGTGATCGGCTGTGATGCAAATGCGCATCACACGATCTGGGGAAGCAGCGACGTAAATAAACGTGGTGAGTCCCTCTTAGAATATCTATTGTGTTGTCAATTAGATGTTGCTAACATAGGGTGTAAGCCAACTTTTATTAACGCTATTAGGGAAGAGGTTCTCGATCTTACCCTAGTCAGCAACTCTATTGCGAGTTCGCTGGTCAACTGGCGGGTCACAGACGAAGCCACGTTGTCGGACCATCAGCATATCAGGTTCGACCTCCCTGGCCAAGTCGAGATCCGCCAGAGCTCCTTCTGTCCCAAAAAGACAAATTGGACATAATTTAAAGCCTGTGTAGCTTTTAAAGCAGACTCGTTGGTCAGCAACCCTAGTTCCATCAGTGAGATAGAAATTGCTGCCAACCTGCTTCAAGATGTGCTAATCACATCCTTCGAAGACAGCTCTGTTCGGAAGACCTTAAAGGTCAACCGAAAAGTTCCTTGGTGGAATGACGAACTGGCTGCTCAAAGAAGGAAGGTTAGAAGCCTTTTCAACAAGGCCAGATCTAACCGCATCAGTTGGGACGTCTATAGGGACGCTCTCACTAATTACAACAAAACCATTAGGCGTGCTAAGCGCGATACGTGGCGCAGCTACTGTGGTAGCATTGAATCGCTGCCAGAGGCAGCGAGGCTCCACAAAGTATTGGCCAAAGGGTCGTCTAATGGGATAGGGCTACTCAAAAGAGCGGATGGCTCTTTCACTAAAGATCGCAGGGAAGCACTTGAACTTCTTCTTCAAGTCCACTTCCCAGGTTCGGTGGCGAACCCAGATCTATCCAGTCACGATGACGCCACCCTGTCACCAGACTCACGTGGGTCCAGTCTGTCAGGGACTATCTTCGACCCTGAAAAGGTCAAATGGGCTGTAAATTCCTTCGCTCCCTTTAAAGCCCCAGGGGGCGATCAGATATTTCCAGCCCTTCTACAGAACAGCCTGGATCACACTCTCGATCCGCTGGTCGGTCTCCTTAGAGCCAGTCTCACTTGGGGATACATACCTATCTCTTGGAGGAGAGTCAATGTGGTATTTATTCCTAAACAAGGGAATCGTCCCTCTGACCAGCCTAAGTCATATCGGCCGATCAGTCTCACCTCCTTTCTGCTTAAAACAGCGGAAAGGCTCGTAGACCTGCACATTCGGTGCTCTCTGCAGAAAACTCATCCTCTGCATCCCACGCAGTTTGCGTACATAGCCGGAAGATCGACTGAGGTCGCTCTCCACAAGCTAGTTGGTAAAATCGAGGGAGCCTTCATATCCAAGAATATTGCTCTGTGCTCTTTTCTTGATATAGAGGGTGCCTTCGACAATACCGGCTACGGGTCTATTTCTGCTGCGCTGGAACGCAGAAATATCGCCCGTCCTATAATCCGATGGATTGATGCTATGCTCAAACATCGGACTATTTCATCTACCTTGGACTCCACGACCGCTTTCATTAGTGCGGTTAAAGGATGTCCCCAGGGAGGGGTCCTATCCCCCCTACTCTGGTCCTTAGTAGTTGATGAGCTACTGAGTATTCTCGCCGAACAGGGCGTGCAAGCAATCGGCTATGCTGACGACCTGGCTCTCATAGTGAACGGGAACTTTGCCAACACCGTGACAGAACTGATGCAATCTGCTCTGAACACGGTTAGTAGATGGTGCGAAGATGTAGGTCTTAGCATCAATCCACAAAAGGCGATTATCGTACCCTTCACTAAGCGCTATTCTGTTGACATAGGTCAATTGCATATTGGCGGCTCTCCCGTGGGACTCTCCAACGAAGTCAAATATCTAGGGGTAACTCTTGATAAAAGACTGAACTGGAATTCCCATCTAAACAACACCCTATCAAAGGCAACTCATGCCATGTGGGCATGTAGAAGATTCTTTGGTAGGACCTGGGGTCTCAAATCATGCACCATTCGGTGGTTATTTGAGATGATGGTAAGACCCATCGTCACCTACGCCGCTATTGTGTGGTGGCCCAAGGTCACGCAGGTCACCGCCATTAAGAAATGCACTAAACTGCATAGGCTGCTTTGCCTCTCTCTAACGGGTGCACTTCGCACCTGTCCCACAGCAGCTATGGAGTCAATTCTAAATTTGACACCGCTGCACATTCAAATTCAAGAAGCCGCTGCTATGAGCCTTCTTCGCATCAAGCTCCAATCTGGGCTTCTAGCTACCGAATCGGGGCATGCTAGACTCATCAAAGACATTCCTGGCTTAGAGATCTGCTCTAGATCAGATTCTATGACCAAGGAACTCTTCTTTGGCGCCAAATTCAAAACTCTCATCCCAGACCGAAGGGACTGGGATGCCGGCAACCCCATCAGTGACCCTCATGGCATACACTGGTATACCGATGGGTCAAGGACTGATCAGGGGGTTGGAGCTGGGGTACATGGTCCCAACTCCAAAACCTCGATTGCTATGGGCAAATGGCCCACAGTCTTTCAATCCGAGGTTCATGCCATCGAGTTCTGCTGCCGTCTTATGCTTGAGAAGGGGATTAGAGGAGCAAACATTTATATCTTCTCGGATAGCCAAGCGGCCATACTAGCCCTCTCCTCAAAAAGAGTAGGTTCGCGTATGGTGGCTGACTGTTGGAACTGCCTCCAGAGGCTCTCCAACAGGAACAAAGTTACCCTCCTATGGGTACCTGGACACTCTGGTTTCGAGGGCAACGAGCTAGCGGATGAACTAGCTAGGGCGGGGTCATCAGCCCCTTTGCATGGCCCCGAACCCTTCTGCGGCGTGGGGTGGTCAACCATCTCATCCATTGTGAAAGCATGGGCGGTTAGGTTGACCGAACGCTATTGGTTCTTCCAACCAGGGATGAGGCAGGCTAAAGAGCTTACAAATCCCTCGGTTAAACGAAGAACAAACCTACTCTCCAGGAGAGATCTCTATCTCCTTATAGGTTACCTTAGTGGTCACCACGTGGTGAACTATCACCTCGCAAAAAATGCGTCTGTCCTCAGATACAGAATGCAGGCTCTGTAGAGAGGACGACGAAACCACCAAACACATTCTATGTGATTGTCCAGCCTTGGTTTGGGTTAGGAGGAAGCATCTGCACGTGGAAATCGCAGTTCCCGAGCACATTGTCCATTCCTCGACGAAAGACCTGTTATGCTTCATTAGGGAAGCAGAACAACTTTTGTCAAGATAGGGAGAGCATTACAGGCACAAAAGACCTCTCTGGTCGCAGTGCCTAGCACTTCTCTGCTGGGAGACTCCCTCTTCAAAATAATAATAAAAAAAAAAAAAATAAAAATAAATATAATATTTTGTATTAATTTTTTTTTTTTTTTTTTTTTTTTTTTTTTTTTTTTTTTTTTTTTTCCCCCCTTTTTTTTTAAAAAAAAAGGGAAAAAAAAAAAAAACGTTTCCCCTCGTATTTTTGTGTCTGGATAGCAGATGTGTTCCAAACACATATGCACCGACCGTGATGCGATAAGGAAGTTCTGTTGTGTTATTCTTTACGTTTACTTTCCACTTTCGTATTCTAAACGATCTGGATAGCAGATAATTTCTGATAATTATGCTCCGACGTTATTAAGATGCGAAAGCTTTTTGTTCTTTCTATTTCTCTTATACTTTCTTATGTCAAAGAGTCTGGATAGCGGACGCATTTGTTTCTGATAAGCTATTTTTGTTATGTTCCTCTCTCTCGCTTCCTACTTTCGCATTCTAAACAATCTGGATAGCTGATAATTTCTTATAATGATGCTCCGACGTTATTAAGATGGGAAAGCTTTTTGTTCCTTCTCTTTCTCTTATACTTTCTTATGTCAAAGAGTCTGGATAGCGGACGCATTTGTTTCTGATAACTACGCTCCGACCTTGAGGCGATAAGAAAGCTATTTTTGTTATGTTCCTCTCTCTCGCTTCCTACTTTCGCATTCTAAACGATCTGGATAGCAGATAATTTCTGATAATGATGCTCCGACGTTATTAAGATGCGAAAGCTTTTTGTTTTCCTCATTCTTCTTCTTCTAGTTGTGAAAGTGTGGCTGGATTATTGCGTGGGTATTGAACTACTAAAATACCGCCATACTATATAAATTCACAACTTTTCTGACCCTGTTATTATATATGTTACATATCGAAACAAATTATTTTTGAAATTTTTCGCAAATTATTATATATATACTTATTTAACTTTTGTTTGTAGTTTTAGTTAAGTTTTACAATATGCCAGTTGGTCGTAGTCCAAGGGAAACTCCTAGGGAAGAACCAAGTGACGAATTGCCCACAGGTTCCAGACAGACTAGTCTTAGCCAAATGCAGACTAGAGGTAGAGCAGCAAGAATGGAAACCGTCGGTAGGCGAGTCTCAAACCAGCCGCCAGGATACGGGCTCTGATAGTGACAGACTAGCCTTACTGATTACGCAGGCATTGTCAGACGCTACGCGCAGGCAAACGGATGCACTTGCTGAGTTTTCCATACGGCAAACTCAGCTTATGAATAGCATAGAGTTAGGATTTCAACGGTTGTTAACTCAGACACCGGTCCCCAATGGATCAGTACCAGCCATTGTGACACCTTCGAGTCAACATAGTAGCCAACCTCGTGTTACCCGGAATAACACACCGAGTGACACGACGGATTTTAGGCCAGATCGCATAGGTCAAATTATGGCTAATTGGAAGTTGATATTTACTGGAAACGGGCATCTTTCAGAAGATGATTTTATCTACAGAGCCGAAGCCATGACCAGACAAACTATAGAAAGCAACTTTGAACTGTTAGCAAGATATTCCTGCAACTTATTTGAGGGCAGCGCTGCCGAGTGGTTTTGGAGGTACCACAAAGGCGTCCATGAGTTAAGATGGCCAGATCTGTGCGAAGCTTTAAAAACACAATTTAAAGATGCACGCACAGATCGGGACATTCAAGCCGCTATCGATCGCCGTAAGCAAAAGCCGCACGAGTGTTTCGACGAATATTCACAGTCTGTAGCCGCTATGGCTGATCATCTGTCCGCACCGTTGACAGACTCGTATATGATGGGGGTGCTTCGAGCAAATCTGTTACCGGAAATTCAACACGAATTGCTACAAGTTCCCATTAACAGCGTTGCCTTGTTGCGTCAAGCCGTACGTAGGCATGAAATATTTAAACAACAAATGTCTAGGATGCCGAATTTTAGTACTAGACCTGGTCAGAAAAAGATAGTCAGCGAGTTATCTGAACAATTAGCTAGCGAATCTGAGAGCGAAGTAAGCGCAGAGGCAGATGAAGTTGCAGCAATTGAGCTTGAGTGCTGGAATTCCTCGGGAAAAGGCCACAGATACCACGACTGTACAGAGAAAGGCGAATTTTTTGTTATGGTTGCGGAAGGCCTGATATTTATAAGCCAAGTTGTCCGAAATGTCAAAATCAAAAAAACTTGGGGACTCGAGCACCAGTCAACAGTGCTCGGAAAAAATATTTGTAGACCGACACAACAGCACAGCTTTGAAGGATACTCCGGAAAAGCATATCCAGCCAGAACATTTAAGTTTACCTGACGTTCAGAATATATCCTCAGATATTACTAGTTCCCGAAACAAAATATTCGCAAATGAAATTAGCAAGGCCTCACGATCACGTCTTCGTCGCAAAGAATATACAAGAATACAACGGCACGAGCGTGCGAAATTAGTTTCTGCCATTGTAGAAAATCCATTAGACGTTAGACCATACGCAGAGGTGACCATATTAGGAAGTAAATACACCGGTCTACTTGACACCGGAGCCTCAATCAGCTGTATAGGAGGAGACTTGGCTAAAAAAGTTTATGAATGGCCATGATGCGTACAAGCCCTTGTCATGCGCAGTGAAAACGGCCGATGGGAAGTCGCAAGAGATTGTATGAAGATTAACTAGTAGGTTTTAAAACTAGAGTACGAGATCTTTCTTTTTATATTGTACCGTCGCTATCTCAAAGTCTTTATCTAGGTATAGACTTTTGGAAAACTTTCGACTTGCTCCCTTTTTGTTTCCAGCAGACTGAACTGTCATCATTAGATGACCCCCTAATACGATCTTTATCTGATAAGCAGAGACAACAGCTAGAAGCTACGATCGCCTTATTTCCTTCGTTTGCCAAAAAAGGTTTAGGGCGTACCACAATACTTTCCCACAGTATCGATGTTTCCGATGCGAGCCCGATCAAGCAAAGACATTTCCCTGTATCTCCAGCCATCGAAAAACTAATGTACGAGGAACTTGACCGAATGCTGGCTTTGGGAGTCATTGAAGAATCCAACAGTGCGTGGTCTTCCCCTGTAGTTCTGGTGCGCAAGCCAGGAAAAGTCACGCTCTGCTTAGATAGCAGAAAGGTTAACGCAGTTACGGTCAAGGATGCTTATCCGATGCCATTTATTGACGGAATTTTAAGCCGTCTGCCTAAAGCTGAATTTATTTCGAGCATTGACTTAAAGGATGCTTTTTGGCAAATCCCGCTTGAACCTAACTCAAGGGACAAGACTGCGTTTACCGTACCTGGTCGACCCTTGTATCAGTTCACCGTAATGCCATTTGGGCTTTGCAATGCGCCGCAAACAATGTCTAAGCTAATGGACCGAATCATTCCAGCGCAGCTGCGCAGGGAAGTCTTTATATACTGGGTGAACTAGCGACTCAATTGAAAAAATCGGGCTTGACCATAAACGTACACAAAAGTAAATTTTGCCTCCTTGAAGTGCAATATCTCGGACACATAGTAGGCCATGGCACGATCGCAACAGATCCTGAAAAATTATCATAAAGCATTTGAATTTTTAAAAAAGCAAATGTGTGAAGCTCCTGTGCTACACAGTCCCAATTTCGAAGCCGAATTTTACCTTCACTGTGACGCCAGTCACACAGGTGTAGGGGGTGTACTCGTACAGTTAAATACAGAAGGCGATGAAGTCCCCATTGCATTTATGTCACGTAAACTTAACCAATGCCAAAGAAATTATTCGGTAACAGAGAAGGAGTGCTTGGCAGCCATTCTGGCGTTAAAGAAATTCAGAGCATACGTGGAAGGGCAAAAATTCACCATTGTCACGGATCATGCTTCACTTAAGTGGCTGATGTCTCAAACAGATTTAAGCAGCCGACTAGCACGATGGGCTCTTAAGTTACAGGGGTTTAGTTTTGACATAAAACACCGCAAAGGAAGCCAAAATGTCGTTCCTGATGCCCTTTTAAGGACCTTTACTGAGGATCTAGCCACCATTGACTTAGATGAGTTTATAGATTTAAATGCAGATTCCTTTAAGAGTAGTGAATACGAAGAATTGATAAGGCAGATTCAGCAAAACGGTAGTAAATTACCAGACATAAAAGTCGTAGATGGCAAAGTGTACCGGAGAATGGAACATGCCACCGACGACCGAATTTGTGATGACATGGTATGGAAAATCTGGCTACCAAAATCGATGATACCGATAGCCTTGCAATTAGGACATGATCACCCCTTGGCATCGCACTGCGGGATAAACAAGACCTTAGAAAGACTTCGAAGATACTATTTTTGGCCCAATCTCGTTACCGATGTTAGAACATACATTAACAACTGCAAAATCTGTAGATGCACAAAGCATCCAAACCACAGCTTAAAACCCATTCTTAGCAAGACTGGCGAAATGCAACGATTTTTCCAAAAACTTTACGTAGATTTCTTGGGTCCCTACCCTCGTTCACGATCTGTTCACGTAGGAGTTTTTGTAGTCGTAGACCATTTTACAAAATTCCCATTTTTGAAGCCTGTAAAGAAATTTACTGCCGAAGCAATTTTGAAGTATGTGGAAGAGGACTTGCTACATTGTTTTGGAATACCGGAAGTAGTAGTTTCCGACAAGGGTGTTCAATTTAAATCACATGCCTTCAATAACCTATTAAAAAAATATAACATTGGCCACTCTTATACCGCAATATACGCCCCTCAAGGAAACGTTTCAGAAAGGGTTAATCGATCTGTGATTGCAGCCATAAAAGCCTATATAAGTCCAAGTCAAAATAATTGGGATGAGCAGCTGAGCAAAATTGGCTGTTCGCTTCGCTCTAGTTTTCATACGGCTGTTAACACCACTCCTTATAGGTTAACTTTTGGACAGCATATGATCACTAACGGATCCACATATAAGATGTTGAAAAGGCTAGAAATGTTGGAGGATCGCTCCGTTTGTTTTAATAGGGATGATAGCTTCAATATCGAACGCAAAAAGGCAAAAGAAACCATGGAAAAGCAACATAAAAGGAATGAGAATACCTGTTCAAGCACTAGCATGAACATGTACTAGCACTGCACTGTACAGTACGACAGTGTACTGCACTACACTGCTGTGCTATCGGCAAGACTATCATCTATCAGGATATTATCTCATGCAGCGATCCCTTATCTGTGTTTACGACCGGCTACAATATTTTATGACCCGGCGTACACACATGTTTACGATAAGTAAGAAGGGATCGCAACTATCCTATTTGTATTGAATAATAATTATCACACGCTGCGTCTTTCAAGTGCAGCATACAAGTATATAAATAGAGATAAGTAAAACAACCACCACCGCGGTTCTTACAACACCGCATTAGATTTTAAGAAACAGTTCTAAATAAACTCACAAAGTGTAGAGACGTACATTCTACATTGACAGTTCGAAATAAATTCGTACAAGCGTTTTAAAGTGTATTTCTTTACATTTTTTGGTCCTTCGAGCCGGATAGAACATTTTTTATGTCCTCCGTGTTGAACCAGTCGTCGATCACTATGGCCATCGACCGAACGTATTTGTATTCGGAGATGAAGCAAGCCAAGGAAGGCGAAGAACCGTTTCAGCTAGAGGAAACTGGACAAAGGGAAGTGCTGGATACCAGGCCAAGTACCTCTAAAGGATTAGGGGCAAGAGCAAGTGTACCACGAAGCACGCCTATCCCGGTTCCTTTGGGAGCTATGTCGGACATACTAACGAAGCTGTTAACGCAGCATATAGCCGAAGTTACAGCCGACATGAAACAAAGCGATGTGATTATCTTGGAAAGCCATAAGTGCAAATTAAACTATCTGTGGTCAAAATTGCAAGAGTCACTAAACGCAGATTATGAAAATAATGCCGTTGATATGTCAAGGCTTGTAGAAATGGATGTAGATGTCTATGTGTTATCTGACCAACTCGAAAGGAAGATACACAACGTACCCAATAGAGGCAACCAAAACCAACGAACAAAAAAGGGACTGCTGAAGAACCATTGTGAAGGCAGTATCCATAAGTCGTTGGTCACTAGGTCAGTCAATACAGGCAACCAAATTCCACGAACAGAAGAGGAACTGCTGAAGAACCATTGTGAAGGCAGTATCCCTAAGTTCTTGCAAACTAGCTCAGCCGATACGAGCAAAATGAGCATGGAGCAAACTGAGAAGCTCAACAATAAAAGCAATCGAGAATCTGGACTCGAAGTGCAAAATACAAGGAGCAACCGTTTCCCGCCGGCAAGCCCCCAAATGGGAGGATCGTGGTTATATGGACCACAACGTTCAAAATTGGAGATGTGTAGCCATGCCACACCGACAACTCAAGGGAAGGATGCACAACAAGCCCAGAAGCAGATGGGCAAACTGGAAGAGAACCTCGCCCAGACACAGATGGGCACTCTCGAGGAGGACTTCAACCAGACACAGAAGGGTAAACTCAAGACACACCTCATCCAGTCACTGATGCGCGTAGAAGAGTCCACTTTAAAGACCTTCACACAAGAAGCACGGTGTAAGCGGGAGCAGCAGGAATCTGAGAGTGGAACCCAAACACAGGACCCCAAATATGTCGATACTTTGGGCGTCTACGAAGATGGCACCGCGCTGAGTAGCGTCGGGTCAAATATATGCACTACAGAACCAGATCAGGATCGAACCAATACTCTACAGAGTGCAACCCATAGCACCAAAGAGACAGCTACGGTGACCGTTCAGCAAGAGAATTTCAACATTGAGCTGGCCAATATTCATTTTGAGCAGTTCGATCTGGATATTCAGGAAGCTGAATCGACAGCTAAGATGCCGGGACAACAGCTTGAAACTCTGCTACTCGAAGCAGAAACAATCGCTAAAGGCAAAAGCGAGAACGTGCAGCACAAAAGCGAGGTCCTGCAGCACAAACATAAAGTGTGGTACAACAAGGAGTCCACAGGAACTACCGAACCACAACAACTATTGCAAAACTACAAAATTGCAATAAAACATCGCAACGATTCTAGCAGCCAGCAGAATCGTTCAAAACACATGGATTCCGATGCCAAGGAGAAAGTTGACGAACTAATAAAGAAACGTACTTCGTTTGATGGGGAAAAGTCGAAGGTTAGAATTCCCATAACGAAGAATCGTCAGAAGCGTCTAGCTCATCGTCGTCACAAGGAACGCCGTCAAACCCTCAGCCGCTCTAAGAAGAAAGAGTTCTTCCAAAAGGACGGGACTGGAACTGGAGGCAATGGTCAGAAAAGGAGCCAAACACTGGGCAACAATCTCTTCTTGTACAAGGACGAGCGTTTGCATAAATCAGCCGAAATACTGGTGGTGGGGTTTCCTGGACCTCCACAGAATGTTCACGCACAACCGTGCCCATGGGTATGGAGTTCTCTGGCTCCCCGCAGAATGTTCAAGCACTAGCATGAACATGTACAAGCACTGCACTGTACAGTATGACAGTGTACTGCACTACACTGCTGTGCTATCGGCAAGACTATCAGCTATCAGGATATTGTCTCATGCAGCGATCCCTTATCTGTGTTTACGACCGGCTACAATATTTTATGACCCGGCGTACACACATGTTTACGATAAGTAAGAAGGGATCGCAACTATCCTATTTGTATTGAATAATAATTATCACACGCTGCGTCTTTCAAGTGCAGCATACAAGTATATAAATAGAGATAAGTAAAACAACCACCACCGCGGTTCTTACAACACCGCATTAGATTTTAAGAAACAGTTCTAAATAAACTCACAAAGTGTACATTCTACATTGACAGTTCGAAATAAATTCGTACAAGCGTTTTAAAGTGTATTTCTTTACAATACCTATAATTTGCGAGCGCGTGCCGTATCTTTCGTCGACGGGCAGGAAGAGTATCGTAGAAATTTTTCGCAAAGCAACTTTGCAATGGGATATAATGCGAAACTAGCCCCAAGCTTTATAAAATCCCGAATAAGGCGTAAGTTAGGGGACACTTATTACGAAGTAGAAGATTTGAATGGCCGCTATGTAGGAAAATTCCATGCCAAAGACCTCAAGCAGTAAACAGGCTGACAATTTGCATTTCCGCTCCAAGCGTGGATCCCACACTTAAAGGTTTTCCCTCTAAGGTGTGATCTTGGTGGGGGGATTTGTAGTGGCGCTTGTCAAAAGGTGATATTATTCAAGTGCTTTATTTGTGCAATTTGCTAAAGTGAAGATTTTCTTTCAGCCGTGTGGCAGGCGGTATTTCTTTTAGAGTTTAAAATGCCTGGCCCCGCTTTCTTCAACTTGATCTAGAACCCACTGGCTGTCGAACGACCTCGGCCGACCTTGAATTTAAATTTACGTTTTCCTTTGGCTGCATCTTTTATACCACCATTAGCATTATCGATACTTGTATCAATACCGATATAAAAAACAAGCCGTAGAGGAGAATGAACAAGTTGGCAGGTCTCGACAACCAACGGCGGCAAAAACACATAAAATTAAATACTTCAATACTTCATATTTTGTATTTTATATATCTTTCGTACCATTCTAATTTTACGCCATAACGGCTCGAAATAATCAAATAAATAGTTATAACGTTTTAGTGTCTTGTTTGATATCCATCTCAATAAGAACTCGTAACATCTTAAATTTTATGTGTTCCTCATTAATTTATGTCGTGCATATTAAAAGCGAGCTTTATTGATGTGTGTGTGTGGTGAAATTGTGAAAAAGACGTTGCAATTTCTTGTGAAATAGACGCAGACATAGAGACATAGAGACGAGGCAATGCCGGCGTATGATGAAATTACGAAATTAGCGGTAAGCAAATGAAAAAGCAGAACATGGATTTTAATTCGAATGACAGGACTGGAAAAGGAACTCCAAGGTAAAAAGTGGGTCAAATTCTACTGACGAGATGGATTCGAACTTGGATGACACAGTTGTCGAGACTTCTGGGAAATCGGATGCACATGGTGACTTGATACGTAATTCGATGAACATGATGCAGAAAATGAATGAGCGAAACGGTCAATTATATAACGAACAATTATATAAAGAACACAATGCTTCATGTCACTGGAGGCACTGCTGGAGGTATATGTTGACAATTGGGCGCCTTGGATGGCGCAGAATCTGTGAGCGTTCCTGGAAGTTCACAGAAACAACTTGATGCTGTCAGAAATTCACGTCTATTGGGCACTAATCGATGTGCGCGTGATGATCGTGGCGCTGCTGGAGGTGCGCAGTATTCAGAAGATAACATAAGTGAAATTGGAAATGTCGGCGCTGTTACAGGCGTGCATGGCAAAATTGGCACTACTGGCGGTGCAGATGGCTTTGGCGTCGTGGGATCTGGTGTCGGTAAATACGAACAAATGAAAGGCGTATTCAACATAGACGCTAACGAAGACTCACGTGACCTTGATATAAATGGCTTAGGAGACGCTGGAGATTCTATTGGTATGTACGGGGTCGATGGTGTTGGTGGTGGTGCTGGTTTATTGGGTTCAGCCAGATTGAACAGTAGCAGAAATGTGTTGCAACATCCTCCACTCGTATACCCTCGGAAACTCATTGATTTGCCTGAGTTTAATGGAAACCCAGAAAATTGGCCCGTATTTTCCAATTTATGTCGTGCAAATTAAAAGCGAGCTTTATTGATGTGTGTGTGCGGTGAAATTGTGAAAAAGACGTTGCGTTTTTTGCATTATAGGAAGTTCAGAACATAATTTTATTTGCCCAACGCACAATAATTCGTAGAACAATTCTGCTCCCAAAAGAATGTCCACCTTAGCTGGTCTATTGAATTCTGGATCTACCAGTTTTATATTTTTGGGTATTTTCCAATTTCAAATACCCATGGAATGTCCAGGCTGTGTTGTCGAAATGGATTTCAATACCCAACATTCAGCCGAAAAATTGTGAGAGTTTATGCGCGACCGAATAGAAGCACATATCTTATTTTTGCTATCTATTGTTGCACCACCAACCATCGATATAGCTAAAGATGTTGGCTCCCGCTTGAGCCGTAACATCTGTGCCATACTCTCAGTCATCAAATTGATTTGGGACCCACTATCAAGTAAGGGTCGTGCAGGATGCAACTGACCAAATCTGTATTTTACATTAACGACAGCTGTGTCGAGATTAAGTTGTTGTAAATTGTTTGCTTCATGCCCCAAATACGCGTCAGACATAGTCGGTTGAAGTGTGGATACCTCACCTTGAGCAGAGGTAGTATACCTGTGAAGCAACGAATGGTTAGCCTTCGAGCAAATTCGACATTTTGATGCCTTACATTTTGACACCATATGCCCCACAACCAAACAATTTAGGCACAACTTTTGTGTTTTGACGAATTCAAAACGCTGCATAACTGATATTGCAGTAAACGATGGACACGAATCAATATTGTGCGTTTCTACCTTGCAAAAGAAGCACACAGAGGATGATGAACGACCTCCATCAGCACAAGCAAAGGATGATTTAAACTGATGTGGCGTCTTAGCATCAACTCGCGACTTTGTTTTGTCACGAGTTGACTCTTCTGCTGACAGATAATGATACCTTTTATTCAGTTGTCTAGCACAATCTTCCCAAGATGGTAGCGTATCATAGTCAAGCTGCTCTTCGAAACGAAATTTGGTAACATGATCTACCTTTGCCATTACCCTATAAATTGCACAATCCCTACACAAAAGAAATGAGACAACTAAAAGACACAAATTAAAAGTGAAAGACAATAAAATTAAAGTTACATTTAATAAAAGCTTAGTGACATTAAATTAGTGAAACAGAAATAAAATATAGAATTAAACGAAATTATAGTATGAATTACAATACAATATGAATTATGAAAGAAAATAAGTTGATATTAAATGAATTAAATTAAAATTAGCAACTGAAGCAGGAAATTTAAATGAAATATATTATGGCCTTATCTACGATCTTACATTTTACAATTAAATGAATAAAATTATTATGTTTTGGTAAATAGATATAGTTTTCCTTATGTGAAAAAGCGAAGGATATAATGAAAGGGTAATGATTAAAATAGGGATTTACCATATATTGCCAAAGGTAAATCATGGAGGGTGGGTACAGAGGCAGGCTACTATACCATCAGTGTAGCCTAATGTCCATTAGATATCCTGTCATAGCAGCAGCATTCACGCATGAGCTCTCCGAATTTTGTTGTCTCTTTTAAATTTTATTATGCATTTATTATACATGTTATTCATCTACGTAATAGGCACGGGACTATAAATTTAATTCAACGTGGCTTTCTGATCGAGTGAAGGCTTTATTATTTGGCCAACGAATCCCCCCAATACGATTGCAAGCTAGCCGCAACTAGGGTCCCAATCGGCCAATAATTTAGCGAAGATCACCATTCAATCAACTATAAATGTCACAATACAAGATCTTAATTAAAGATTAAATAATAAATAGTACAACTAGGATAGTTAAATGAAAAAGAAAATAATAATGAATTTTTGCTTAAATAGGAGTTTTAGTGTTAAGAAATAAAATTTATAATGAATTCTAACTAACTCTCAATTGTTTCCGGGAGTCATGGACGACGGAAGTGATGAAATGTATTAAACTTTACGTAGCCACAAGGGATCGCCGATTATACAGTTGCACTTGGCGATCATGGAAGGGTGGAGATATGCTCTCTCCAAATATTGAAGGGAGCCAAAAAGGCCGTATAGAGCGGGTTAGGAAAAGATCCCACGACATATCCGACGAGCTACGTCAGAACGACGCTAGACGTGCACGCACTCCTACTTTTTCTATGCGCTAGGCATTGATCTCCATGATCAGCGCTCAGTGAGGCTGTAGTATGTTTCTATCTGAATACTACATATACAAAAGTAAGGAATAGGAAAGAAAGTGGCGCCCAACGTGTGGAGCCCGAGTCTGACCTGATTAGAAGCAACAACAAGCAGCTGCTATTCAGTCAGACTGGATCGTTATCAGCTCGATATAGTTTAGACCTTGTAACCACATACACAGAACAATTCATTAAACAAGGGCATATATCCACATAGAAATTGCTCCAAGATCCATCCATAATTAACATTTTACATTTTTTTTGCCTTGTATTTAATTCAATTCAATTTTATGTTTTGGTATTACGTAAGCGTGTTTACAACTCGTTTCAGGAATAACGCCCCTAATTCGAATAACCGGATTGGTCGACCGAAACGAAACTAGGTCGCTAGTAATAGGCAGATCATTTAATTGAAAACGTAACTGGAAATTTGGAATATACTTCTTGCTATTAAGTGATAACGGATTTTCGCCATTTAGAATCGCGATTAATCGACTAAGGTGAACCGAATCATAGTAGTAGACGGATACGAATAATTTCAGATAACAGGTAGCGAAAGATTGGCATTATATTCTGTGGAGAATACAAGTTATTGGAGAAGCTTCGATTCTTGACCCAGAAGGAAAAACCTTACTTTAACAACCAACAGTTCCATTAGTTTACAATAAATGCACGTTATGTTTGAAAATAGGCGTTTAAAAATAAAATAGTATGACTGTTGGTGAACGAATGAAAAGAGTAGACTGTAATTTTCATTTTTTTCTAGGTTGCACACTTTATTTCTTTTTTGACTTCATACAATGTTGGTGAGTTCATTCTCGCGTCGCTTATTCTTAGCGTCTTCACAAAAAACTAAACTTTTAAGTATTCACAGATTTCGGTAACAAACTTATCGATATCAATTACATTCTAAAGCAGAAGCATAGTTGCATTGCTCTGTTAACAAACATATGTTTCTGGGAAATTTAACATAACAATTTAAATTCAATACGTAAACGTCTCATTTCTAACCATACCGGCCCCCCTGAACTCCGCGTTCAGTTAATTGGGAGCGGTGCAATCTTTGTAATAGACCGCTTATATATTCCATGTGCCGTCTTTATTGTTACAACTCTGATCTTGTGGTCGCTTCCTGGATGAACCTCCATGATGCGCCCCAGTAGCCATTTGGATGGAGGTAAATTGGGCTCCTTTAGAACCACAAGTGTATCCACGCATAGATTGGGGGTTTTCAATTGCCATTTGTTGCGCTCCTGCAGAATCGTCAAGTACTCCATATGCCAGCGCTTCCAGAATCCCTGTACCATAGCCTGAAGCTGAGTCCAACGCTGTAATCTATTAATGCTTGTGTTCAAAAGCGACGGTTCTGGCAAAGCTGTGTATGGTTGTCCCACTAGAAAGTGTGCCGGTGTCAGTGAGTCAAGGCTGTCATCACCAGATTGTGACAAAGGCCGTCAATTCAGAAGAGCTTCGATTTGAGTCAATACGGTACACAACTCTTCAAAGGTGAGAGCGGCAGCTCCTACTACTCGACGCAAATGAAGTTTAATTGAACGCACGCCCGATTCCCACAACCAACCAAAATGTGGTGCGGACGGGGGAATGAAATGCCAAGTGAGTCCTTCCGTCAATCTGACCAGGTGTATGAAACGTCGGGTCTGCCAATGCTAATCCTGCAAGGGCATCCCAAGTGCTTGTGTTGACCTCATGAGAAGGAACAGATGATGTTAATGAATTCATAATGAAGGTGGTGGTATGAACAGCATCATTATTTATACGAGATCGTAGATGCAACTTGATGCATCCTCGAGTGGTACCTGCGTGATTGGCTGAGAGCCCAACCACCGAGATTCGGCCATGTGATCGACTTGCTCCGACGCGTTGCACAAACGCTTCGCTGGCCAACGTTATAGTAGATCCAGAATGCAAAAGTAGGCGACAAGTTGTAAGTTTGCCCCACTTGTTGATTACATGTGCAAGTATTGTTGGCATTAATGTCTGCGCTCGCTGCAGGAGCATCGTACCTGCCGAGAAATGTGACATACCGGCTGTGGTCTGTTGTGTATCCGTTGGAGTGTTTGTAGTAGTTGGTCGAAGATCCAGTTCCACTTGCGGCGTATAGTGAACAAGCGTATGATGCATGCCTTGACATTGACGACACCGATATTTTTAAGTACATTGTTTTGCTGTATGGTTCTGAGCCAAGCAATTGAAACAAAGCTTGTTGTCCTTTATAAATGACCTGCGGGTCAGCAGCTCCATAGCCTTAAATTGAGCACAAGATGAGATTATGTGAGATTGCTTGCATACTACACAAAGCTTTCCACTGGCGGTCTAGTCTTCGTTAGCAAGATGCACAGTTGCTGTACGCTTTCCAGATGTGTGGCGAATAGGTTGGCATGATTCCAATGCGTCGCAACGGTTGAATATGAACTTCAAAAAGGTTTCGATGCTCACGTTGTTTGCGGTAGACTCTTCGCGGTCTGCCCACGAATGTCTTGTATCAATGTCCAGTTTGTTTAGCAAAATATTGATCACCCATAGATCACGCCCATTGCAATCGAGAGAAGCAGCACCAGATCCAGAGACACTCGGCATAGATAAGAAACTATTAACAAATGATCGGGCAATTAATTGTTTCTTGTCATATCTTGTAACCAATCGTTCCCATGCTCCTGCATAGTTCTCCTCTGTCACTGCAATGTGTTTTACCAAGTTAAGTGCGTCTCCGGCCAAATAAGATTTCAAATAGTGAAACTTCTGGCAGCTCGTGAAATTGCTACGATTCCCGATTGATCCCAGAAATAAATCACAAAACTGCGGCCAGTCCTCATAATTGCCACTGAAAGTAGTTATTTTGATTTTCTCACATCAAAAATCACTGTTGTTTGAACTGCGCATGTGTTCCAAAAACTCCGCTTGCGATGTAGCGAGCCGTTCCAGCTGATCTGCAGTTGCGTTTGGTGTCGATGAGTGCATCTGAGCTGCCGTAGCATCAGCCACAGCACCAGATAATTTAGTATGTGTCTCGTAGAACTTCCTTTCATATTCATGCAAGTCGTCTGGTTCAGCCCAATTGTCTTCATGTGAATAATTGTAATATTAATCTCGTCAAGTCTGCGATATTCCAAAGTCGCCAAAGAAGTTGTGGTTAAATCCAACGTCGATGTATAAGCGCGAGTTATTTGCGATTTGCAAAAACCACGCTGTTGAATGATTGCCTGCATTTTCAGGTTAGAAACGAATTTTCACTCAAGTGTGAAAAAACCAAATTCAATAAGAAAGAAGGAGTGCCAAATTCCAAGCAAGCCGTGATGATCCCGCGCCGATCCGGCTCGAAGGACCAAAATGTTGGTGAACGTATGAAAAGAGTGGACTGTAATTTTCATTTTTTTCTAGGTTGCACACTTTATTTCTTTTTTGACTTCATACAATGTTGGCGAGTTCATTCTCGCGTCGCTTATTTTTAGCGTCTTCACAAAAAACTAAACTTTTAAGTATTCACAGATTTCGGTAACAAACTTATCGATATCAATTACATTCTAAAGCAGAAGCATAGTTGCATTGCTCTGTTAACAAACATATGTTTCTGGGAAATTTAACATAACAATTTAAATTCAATACGTAAACGTCTCATTTCTAACCAATGACTTATACTTATACTTCATGAAGACGGACCTATAAAATGATAAATAAATAAAACTAAATTCGTATAACAGTCTAAAAATGTCAGTACGTCACAGCAACGAAGATTTGATAAGCGCATTGAGAGGAGACGAGACATTTTGCAACATCTGTCACCAGCCTTTGAATGAAACAGATCGCACTGCAGTAACACCGTGCAGCCATCCATTTTACCTTCGTTGTATAACCGAACACATGAGAACTTCTCGTAATTGCCCAATATGTAGGCAAATATGCACTTTAGAATCTGAATTACTAGCCAACGATAATTTACAAGCAGAACAATTAGCCACAGGACACACACAAAACGATACAACACCTAGTAATGAACCCAACGCAAAGCAGCAACCCGCACAGGGTAGAATCTCGTCCATTAGAGGCAAAAATCCAGGTAGGCGTAGGGGCATGGTCACCAGATCTCAGCAGCAGCTAAATACAAGTTTGCGTTTAAATAACAGCAGCGGTAGTACGGTTAATAATGGCAACGTAAACAACACCAGAATGAATATTGATGACATTAATAATGCAATCCAAACTGCTATGTAGGTTCAGCAACAACAAATGCTGCAAAACTTGACGGCATACATACAAACACAGCTGTCTTCCTTGAGTTTAGGCCATCACATGACTTCTTACGTGCAAGAAACTAAAAACGACTTACCGAGTCAGTTGCCAAGAACAGTACCAATTTATAATACAATAAGTTCGAACCCAAACTCGAATAATAGTCGACATAGTCACATCTGGAATAGGTCTCACACGCAGGTCCAGCCTGAAAAAGTTCCAAACATCATTCAAAGTTGGCGCATCAAATTTGATGGAGTCAAAGATGGTCTTCATGCTGAAAAATTTATCTACAGAGTTAAATCATTAGCACAGCAGAAGTTAAATGGAGATTATCAACTTTTGTGTGATGAGGCTCGCAGTATCTTCTGTTTCGGATGTGGTGCCAAAAACACTTATAAGCCCAAATGCAACCCATATAATCCGTCGGAAAACCGACTGGCGGATACGTCAGCCTAAACCTACCTGTCGCATCCAAAATTTTAAGGTCAGATTGTAGCACACAAACAGATCTCAGTTTAGAGTCCGGGTGCAATACACAACTCGCCAGATCTGACCCAACAACAAAAACAAAAATTTTCCAGCCATATCATATTCGTGCAGCACGATATGCAGCAGCTAAGAAACGTATCTTTGGTGATGTGTGCAGTACGAATGGCCACTGTAGTGGCCGTGGTCTAGCTTGCACTCATAAACTCTCTTAAATTCCAATTATCAAAGAGCGCGCAAATAATTCGCCGCACCCAAATGACAATTTCCAATTCGCCAATTCGCCATTTCAATGCTCTCGCATAATGCAGATAGAAAAGGTGAACATAAAGAGATAACATGATCAACAGTTACCTTTGCCGACAACTGCTATGATACCGCGGGCATTGGAAGAGCAAATGTTCTCTCTCATTGTCTATAAGAGGAGGCGAATTCAACGTGCATTCACATTTTAATAAGAGTGCAGCGCAGACTGTAACAAAGCGCGTATACTTGTAAAAATCGGAAGAATATATATATAAATCGGACTAAATAAAGGCTAACATTTATATTAAAAATAAAGCCAAAGTTATTGAACGTCCGTAAATAGCAGTGCTTAATGCTGTTTAACTTGCCAGCAGACGCGACGGCGCAGTTTTAAAGTGATTGTGAAAACATACATAAGGTGATATACAGTGTATATTTAAACAAATATTCAATGCTAATTAAATATATTTATTTATAGCTGCGATATTTGATTTAACCACGGCCGGCCTTGAAAAGCGTTTTCACGCAGTCAACTATAAGCCAGGCCGGTCGTGTCCATAGGGAGCCCACAGTGACTTCAAAACTTTACACTGAGCGGCAAGACACCGACCTTTACTCAGCCACTGCGTTAAATAGGGTCGTCAATCACGCCGAGCTAACTTATTATTTAGCGACGGAGGAGACTCCCTAATCCAACGTGATTCCGACATCACGTAGCTGATCATCACGCCGCCATAGTTCAAGAGCTATACGCATTGTAATTTCATAGTTGCAGACCGGAGACATATATTGGTGGCAGCCGCAGTAGCTCTTAGCGGCACGGATATGTCCAGCCTAACATAGGCCGCCCAACCTCAGCAGCAAAAGTGATGCGCTAAGGCGTTTCCTTTTCTCTCGGCAGCCCAAAGGCAGAATGCCAAAAACAAGTAGTATCACGCTAGTATAAATAAAATTTTTATATCAAATCTTTTCGTTGATCTTTATCTAATAACGTCTTTCGTACATGTATATTCCTAAGGCAATTTAAGATTTGTACAACTCGCAGTAGCCTCTGAAAACAAGCACACATGTATGGACACACACACATAACCACATAAACCTTCTTCCGAAACAGCACAGCAGCGACATCGAAGGGCCCATCGATCAAGCGGATATCATCTGTGAGTAATTAAATGAATGTAAATAATTGAAATTGTCAACGGTATGCCCTCTGCATAGCCAATGTTGTTATGTCTCGTAGTGATCCATAGAAACATGTATACAAATTATACATAAATTTGAAAAGCCCTTGTTAAGAAAAAAGAAGTAAAGCTACTGCGCGTTCATTAGAATATTCTGTTACTCCTTTTATCATGAATTGTTATTGCCATTGAAATTTGAATATGAAAGCTCTACAAATCGATACGTTAAAATACCTTAAAACTAATGAATAAAAATAATGAATTATAATGTTTACCTAATTATGCAAGCCTAATAATTTAATAAGGTTCATCGCCGACCAAATGAACACCCATAATCGTGAGATTTAATACTTATATGTAGTATTAAATAAGGGATAGCCGAGAAGTCCGCGAGCTATCATGGTAGGGAGGGTACAGAGCGGGATACGATCAACATCATAGTATCCTAGCACAATATGACCGGCATATAGCACCAATAAACAGCGTGGTTTATATGTATACAATTTAGTTGTCCATTTTCATTTCCGTAGTGCACTTAATCATTATTTTTCCCGTAGCGCGTATATGTTTAGGAAAGAAAAGAACCCACACCCTATCCGACGAGCTTTGACCAGAGAGAAGCCAGAAGTGCACGAACCTTCTTAGCCTAACATATAGTCAATACTAGTGGTATATACAAAACAGCAATTCCACACGCTACAACTTTTAGATTGGTTAAATTGTTTGTAATAAACTTATTTCCTTCTTTAAAAGCAATTAATGCGAATCGAGGTCGTTCACAATAAGCAGCTAGTTTAACATTCCAAATTTGATGTGTACCCTGACTAAGTTTATGGTTAATATAGGTATCCCAACTACGAAATGCTAATGGAAGATTAGCACCTCTTTTTATTATATCATACAATTTAATTTTAGCTGAATCACTGGGGGTTACATGAGGAATTTTACATGTTATACTCAACATTTCCAGTCTTAAATTATTATCAGCGTGGGTTTCATCATAAACTTCATTCATATTTTTAGATATCAAAAGTACTAGTTCATGTTTACACAAAAGGGAAATCGGTTGAAACAGCGCTACATTCCCTAGTAGCCACCATCGAAAAAGCCCTACATCACAAGGAATTTGCCTTAGGAGCGTTCCTGGACATCTCAGGTGCATTCAACAATGTATCTACGGAAGCGATCATGCGAAGCCTGAGAGCTGTAGAAACCCACGAGGCTGTAAACTCTTGGATAGGAAATCTATTGAGCTGTAGAAGAATAAAAGCCGAATGGGGTACCACCACCACAAAGGGTAAAGAAGGCCACAAGTGCACTATATGCATCGCAAAAGATGCTAAATAGCACATGGGGCCTGTCTCCCAAACTGATGCACTGGATCTTCATTTCAATTGTTCGTCCAATACTACTCTACGGTGTCCTAGTATTGTGAAAGGCCACTAAGAAATCCACATACCTCCTAACAATGGAAAGGGTACAGAGACGTGCACTGATGTGCATTACTGGGGCACTAAGATCTACTCCAACAAAGGCCTTGGAGGTGATACTTGGAGTTCTCCCTATCGACATACAGGCCAAACTACTAGCGAAAAAGACCGCACAACGTCTCTGTGCTACAGGAAATATGGCCCTCGCAAATTACGGGGACGGTGAAGTAGGAGGAGAGTCACTCAATAGCACGGACTATGTGACCCCAATAAACAACTTCTCCAGAACACCCACTCTAATGGGACATAAAGATTGGAAAATCGGCATGGACGAAAACGCAAAAAAGCTATTTACGGACGGATCTAAAATGGAAACCGGCGTAGGCGCCGCGGTTTACTGTGCAGATCCTCTCATCAAAGCGTCGTATAAGTTGCCAGACTACTGTAGCATCTTCCAAGCGGAGGTCTTCGTTATAAGGAAGGCTGCAGAACTTGCGACAACGCTCAACAAGAATCGGGTTAACATCTTTGTCGACAGTCAGGCGGCTATCAAATCCATGCAAGCCTATGTCATCAGCTCCGGAAGTGTACTGGCAAGCAGAGAAGCATTAGATGCATTAAGCAGCCGCTCGAAGGTGCGCATCTTTTGGGTTCCCAGCCACCAGGGCATCGACGTAAACGAGATGGCAGATAGGCTAGCGAAGGAAGGTGCCGAATCTAGACAACTGACAGTTGAAGACCTGAGGATACCGCTACGATCGATAACCCACAGCTTAGAAGAAAGCGCTGCAGCAATAGCAGGAAGAAGGTGGCACAGCACAACAAACTGCAGGATAACACGCACTATGTGTAATCATGCGAATGCGAAACTGACCCAATACGTCATTCAGCTCCCGAGAAGAGACTGTAGAATAATGACGGGTATACTCACAGGTCACTGCCTGACCGCAACGCACGCTAAGAAGTTGGGCATTACCGACAATGAAGAATGCAGGAAATGCAAGGTACCAGAAGTAAAAGAAACTCTGGAACACCTCATCTGTAACTGCCCCGCACTCATGACCTAGAGAGCGAAATGCCTTGGAAGCCCCCTGCTTGCATCACTGAAGGAAGCGGCGGGCCTGGCACCCCAAAAACTCCTGGCTTTTGCCAAACTAACCAGCGCACTAGACTGGGATAATTAACTCGAGAAATTAACAGCCTCCATCACTTATCCGGCAACACTAAGGATCACACTGATCTATGTGAGACCCCCACTTGGGGGCCTGCCGATATAACCTAACCGAACCTATTATCACTATGCATTTAAAGGGAAATGTGGGGGTTTTTCACCTCCATAACAAAGGTTAAAGGTTGAAACGTGAGCATGCATACATGATCGTGTTTGTATGCACACGTATGCATAAGCATATCCGTTAAACAATGCGGTGAACAATGCGGTCCATTCAACGGGTTGTATTCAACTAACCGATCATGTAAGAGTATGCAATATAGCTGTGCACTTTCATTAGATGTAGCACTAAGCTCTGCTGATATCCTAACATCAATGGGACCAGATTTTACCATTTCATTTTGATATGATAAATCTACAACAACAATCGGAGCATTATTTAGAAAATCGGTTGGGGAAAGCAATGGAGTTTCGTTTCGGTTATAGTAACTATTTTGAAACTTTGAATACATTTCATAGTGGAGTGGAAAACGATTCTTGTTAAAATCTAATTTTAAATCATCATATGGATATGTTTCAGAATTTAGATAGACTTTGTAGTGGCCGTGGTCTAGCTTGCACTCATAAACTCTCTTAAATTCCAATTATCAAAGAGCGCGCAAATAATTCGCCGCACCCAAATGACAATTCCCAATTCGCCGTCGTCTCATTTCAATGCTCTCGCATAATGCAGATAGAAAAGGTGAACATAAAGAGATAAGATGATCAACGGTTACCTTTGCCGACAACCGTTTTGATACCGCGGGCATTGGAAGGGCAAATGTTCTCTCTCATTGTCTATAAGAGGAGGCGAATTCAACGTGCATTCACATTATAATAAGAGTGCAGCGCAGACTGTTACCAAAGCGTGCAGACATAAACTTGTAAAAATCGGAAGAATATATATATATAAAAAATCGGAGTTAATAAAGGCTAACATTTATATTAAAAATAAAGCCAAAGTTATTGAACGTCCGTAAATAGCAGTGCTTAATGCTGTTTAACTTGCCAGCAGACGCGACGGCGCAGTTTTAAAGTCATTGTGAAAACATACATTAGGTGATATTCAGTGTATATTTAAACAAATATTCAATGCTAATTAAATATATTTATTCATAGCTGCGATATTTGATTTAACCACGGCCGGCCTTGAAAAGCGTTTTCACGCAGTCAACTATAAGCCAGGCCGGTCGTGTCCATAGGGAGCCCACAGTGACTTCAAAACTATACACTGGGCGGTAAAACACCGACATTTACTCAGCCACTGCGTTAAATAGGGCCGTGAATCACGCCGAGCTAACTTATCATTTAACGACGGATGCGACTCTCTAATCCAACGTGATTCCCACATCATTTAGCTGATCATCACGCCGCAATAGTTTGAGAGCTATACGTATTGTGATTTCATAGTTGCAGACCGGAGGCACATATTGGTAACAGCCGCAGTAGCTCTTAGCGGCACGGATATGTCCAGCCTGACATAGGCCGCCCAACCTCAGCAGCAAAAGAGACGCGCTAAGGCGTTTCCTTTTCTCCCGGCAGCCCAAAGGCAGAATGCCAAAAACAAGAAGTATCACGCTAGTATAAATAAATTTTTATATCAAATCTTTTCGTTGAACTTTATCTAATAACGTCTTTCGTACATGTATATTCCTAAGGCAATTTAAAACTTGTACAACTCGCAGTAGCCTATGAAAACAAGCACACATGTATGGACACACGCATATAACCACATAAACCTTCTTCCAAAACAGCACAGCAGCGACATCGAAGGGCCCATCGATCAAGCGGATATCATCTGTGAGTAACTAAATGAATGTAAATAATTGAAATTGTCAACACAGACACACACAGACACACACACAGACACACACCACCCGTGTGGTGGCGGGTCTTAGAATACCACCTCAGTAAGTCACCGCTGGTCGTACGAGGCGATTAAAGGGACACACGGGGATGGCCTCTCTCCGAAAGGTGCCAGGGAGGTGGAAAGACTCTGATTTGCTACTACTTCTAGTAATGGCCGGGTCGATTCCTCTCGGAGAAGGCAAGCACCTCGCAACCGCCGATCGAATGAACAGGTACCCCCTGGACAGTCCGCGAACACCTGTTCAATGACTGACAAATGCGAGAAGGCGGCTACAGTCTTTTGCGGGCAGACTATAACAACCGCATGGGTGATTACATTATAAATCAAAATGGTAGGTCCTTTAAGGAATGCTTTTACGGTGCAGGGAGTCGGAACCCCAGTGCCGGCGACAGGGAGGGGTGAGCAAGCGGGCCCCCCGTCGTCGATATCCAGCGACCGCAATGCCTCGGTGGTGGGCAACTTGGCCACCGTTGCAGATAAAATCGCAAGAAATATCAACAACGATATTATAAACAGGGAAAGAAGCGTGGAGGAACTCCCCTCCACAATAAATAAGAATGGAGAAGATGAAATTGCCTTCTTCAGGAAGAGCACGAAGATGGCTAGATCCCCGGTGGGACCAATAGCACAGCCGGCAGTCCCCAGAAGGCCAACTCCAATGGTCGAAAAGGAGACAGAAGCGCCAGCAAGGTCCCCACCTGGGGATAACAGACAGGTGGAAGACGTCACCGAGCTCAGCCAGCTCTCAATACTAATTGAGCAAGTGCT